>JARYGA010035454.1:0-27242 GCA_030545235.1 Helianthus tuberosus | reverse complement strand
ATGCCCTGTGATGAGGTGATCGTTGACATGGAGCTCGAAGTGTTTTTCCCTTGAGAAGCCATGTGGTTGAAGGCAATGAACAGAAATGAATGAAATGAACAAGTTTTTCAAAGATGAAGCACCAATTGCCCCACAGTGGGCGCCAAACTATTTTGGTCAAAAATCACACAAGGATAATGTAACAAAATCTGATTTTTGTGAGGTTGGATGCTCGGTTAAATGAACAAAAGTGTAAACAAGAAATGAATGAAAATGGTGATGAACACAAGGACTTATACGAGGAAAAAGCCCTTTATCAATGAATGATCTCCGGCATAAAAAACCTCGGATAGTGAAAACTATCACTATCAACTATATTAAACAATAAAGGTTAAAACTTTGGATGATAACAAGCTTGATACAACGTCCATCATCTTGTGCACATGCTATGATAAGGAGCATATTCCCATGGAATCTCGGTTAGAACAAGTCTCCTTCAAAATACACCTGCAAAACAAGCTAAAGAGTGATGGAAACAATTGTTAGTTTTAGAATATCAAAGAGGATCCTAGATCCTTAGCCTTCCTGCACCATTTCCTGAGGATCCTTGATCCAGGCTGAACTGAGGATCTTTGATCCATAATCAAAAAAATTCTATCCCTAACAATACTGTACCTTAGGTCGCGTGTAACGGACCTAACATTTATTTAACGCGTAGAAGCACGTTAACACATCTCAAGCAAACTAATGTGAGTTCACTACTCTTTTACAAGCATGCATCCTGAGGGGACAAACAAACTACTATTCCTTGGAGGAGTACTTTTCAAACTATTATTTCCGGGAGGAATACTTTTTCTATTTGTTGTAGTTTAAATTCGATGTTGGTTAATAAACTTAAACTCTATCACAAAAGTCCCTACTTACATACCGAGCTAGTTGCCTGGGAGGCAACGTGGTAGTAGTTGATAGCGCTATTAGGCCCGACAAACGTCACACTGTGCTTGGAGTCGGGCGTGAACTAATAACCTTAAACACTTTAATCAATGATGATAGACATTGATGAGGGAACCAAAAACAGAACTGTTAATCGGTACCGAGTTATTATTCGTAACATGTCTTTAGTCTAAACACTTATATGATTTTCGTTAAACAAAACTGTGAACTCACCAACTTTATATTGACACACTTTCTGCATGCTTGTAGGTCGTTAGATACTTCATGCTTTGGAACTTAAAGTCTGGGGAGATGGGAGTGTCGTGGGGCGTGCTACTTGATGCAAACGATTAACACTATGCAATTTATAATGATTTGGTTTTGATTATGTTGAGACAGTTACAATTGCTTCCGCTGAAAACATGTTATGTAGGAACGTATTTGGAAATTATACTATTCATGTTGGACAAGTCAATTGAGTTTATTAATATTTTACTATTGGTTCAACATGATTAGTGGCTAGATCCTGGTACGTCACATGCCTCACGGTGAGATCCGCATGTGGTATTTTGGGGGTGTGACATCAACACCAACAACACTCAAGATCTATCCTGGATAAGGACCTTTCATAAAATAGCCATCCAATCCAAGAATTTGTCTTCCACAGATCTTATAACCTCTCTTCGTCACTGAATTAGGGTTTGGACAGGCTCCACATCTATTTTGATGTTGTTTCCTGGATTTGCTTTCATCAGTTCTTTTCAATAACTTCTAAGCAAACCATATTGTTCTCTCTAATCTCCATGCAGCTTTCTGGTAGCAATTCTTTAGCTCTAAAGATCTTCATAATTGAAACATTTACCTGATGTTTTTTCTGGATATAATCCAGTAGAGCTAGTAGGGGTATTGTAGGATTGGTTTCAACAGGAGGTGCAATATCTTTGGGTACTCCACTCATAGTGTACAAACCAACCTCTTTGGAGGCAGTTGTGTTCACAATGAATGTTTTTAACACACTAGGCATCTAGGGTTGATGCTCTTGATTTATGGATAGCCCAAGGATAAGTGGGTTAATTTTCCTTTTAAGTTTAGGTTTTTCAGTTTGCACCCCACTACCAATAGAACTTTCACATTCTTGCCCTTCAACACCTACCAATCTTGGATTTGTTCCCTTACAAACTATCATGTACCTTAATGGCTCATTCTTATCGATGTAAACCTTTCTTCTAGCCTTTAATGCATATTCCTTTACCATCTGATTCAAAGTCCCCTTATCATCAATCAATTATCCAATATACCATGCCATACATAGCTTATAACCTCTTGCATTCCTTGATCTTTGTCACACCCCGACTCGCAATGTAGTATTGGTCGGTGCGAGATGATTGTCTACTAAAGTGACACAAGTGGGAATTGAACTTGGGTGTTCATTGGAGAACCCAAGCCTCTCTACCACTAAGCCACAAATGATTGATTAAAATAACGACAATCCCTTATTTAGTTTTTTTTTATTAACGAATGCAAGTTGTTAAAGAAAAATAAAATTACTACAATATTAAATGGGTTAGAGACGTATATTATTTGGAGACAAAATAAATCATGATTAGTTAAAAGTGTTGGATAAGGCAAAGTTATCACTTAAAATTGATTGTTTGCACATGATTATCTTGATTAATCATTAATAAGTATCTTTGAATATCAAGATGATAAATTAATCATATCAAGTGCTAAATTACTTAAATTATAATACATGTCACATTTGGTAGACACTTGGTCAATTTTATGCTTTTAATTGATTAGAAATAATATGTTCGATATATTCTTTTTGAACGAAGAATATTTTTCCTTTCTTTTTGTCTTGGGTAAGGGTGAGAGGGGTGGGTGCCGCAAATAGTTCGGTGACCCCGTTTGCTGATCGGCAATTCCATCGCCGTCGCCAAAGTTGCAGTGCGATGATGAGTGTATCGGTGACTACTCATCGCTTGAGGGAAGAGGATAAAGAGGGGATATCTGGTGGGCCCCTTCTCTTTCAACCTCACAGAAATGAACGGTTGATTAACAGATCTGACAGAAAACAAAGTATAGGGTTCTGAATTGCAAGAAAATGGAAGTTTTATGGTGCAGTTAAAAAGTCTTTGAAATAAGGAGGCAAAGTGAAAAGTGACCCAAACCACACGGAGATAAATCGTAGAGTGAAGTTCCAAAAGGTGATTCTTGGGTCCATTGTGATTAATTTTTCATGCTTTACAAAAGCCCTCTATCCATTTCTGTAATAGAGGGCATACAAGTTCATATTTGATTCCTTGATAAATTGTTTTTAAACTTGAAGTGAGTTAGATAAAGTTTAAAACTAGTTTTGATATAAATATAAATGAAACTTGAGGGTTCATTTTTGGCTTAACTGGAAAATGTTTAAACTAAAAATATAGGAACAATATGTGCTTGAGGCCCATTTTTATTTGGAGTTATTATTATTTGACCAGACTCTAATCGAATAGCCGACCCCGAACATATAACCTTAAACATAATGAAACAAAAAAAATTTAGGTCGTATGATTTTCTGCCCCAGCGGAACTTTTGATCAAGCTCCGCCACTATAAAACAACAAGACTCTTGAATTTGGAAAGTGCGGTTGCCTAAAATTAACCATTCCAAAAAAAAGTTAGAGATATATTTGAAATGGAAATCGTCGGTTATGAGTTAAGACTTATTGACTTGGGTTTTGGTTCAAAGACTTTCTTATAAGGCATCAAGTCAAAGACTTTGAATTTTCAGTCATTCCAATGTAAATGGTGTTTGATTGCTCCCAGCCCCTTGCTCTAACAACTTTTAGAATAAAAATGAAGCTGTTTATACATAAAGAAGAATCAAGCCGTAGTTAATAAATATGAGTGCATTCAAAGATAATTCAAAATTAGACAACATCGTCAATTAACTGGGGCTAAAAAGAAATAGAAAATTTTCGTTTTATTACTTGGTAAAGTTAAGATATTATATTTTAGTTACTTAGCATATTTAAGCTTGAGATATTATATCAGGGCCGGCTCGTTAGGCTTAACAACCTAGGCACGGGTCTAGTACCATAAAAAATCAAGAGGCTTCAATTTTTAGTAAAGTTTTATATATTGTATACTAGGTTAAAACCCCGTGTATTACACGGGTTGAATAAATGTAATTTTCTATATTAAATAATAAAAACTTATATCTTTATGAACCTTGTATATTGTACGGGTTAAATAAATTTAATTTTATATATCAAATAATAAAAAAGTTATATCTTTAAAAACCATGTGTATTACACAGATTAAATAAATGTAATTTTGTATACTAAAAACGTCGTATCTTTAAAAAAACCCTTGTATAATCGGGTTGAATAAATCTACCAAATATTAAAAAATTACATCCTTAAAAACCCCATATATTACACGTGTTGAATAGATATAAAAAAGAGTTATATCTTTAAAAACCATGTGTATTACACAGATTAAATAAATGTTTTTTTGTATATTAAATACTAAAAACGTCGTATCTTTAAAAAACCCGTGTATAGTCGGGTTGAAAAATCTACCAAATAATAAAAAAATTATATTCTAAATAAATGTAATTTTGTATATTAAATATTAAAAACGTCGTATCTTTAAAAAAACTCATGTATAGTCGGGTTGAAAAATCTATCAAATAATAAAAAAAATTATATCCTTAAAAACCTCGCGTTTTACTCGAGTTGAATAAACATAATTTTGTATACCAAATAATAAAAAAGTTATGTTTTTAAATAATTAGGATAACATTTAATATTAATTTATTATTTATATATTTAATATAAGATAAGTATATAAAAGGGGCATTTGTTTTAAAAATATATTAAATTAACAATTTAGATTTGAGGATAATATTTTATTAAAGTATGATAAGATTTAATATTAAATTAGTATTTATTTATTTAGATAAATATAAATTTGAGGATACCTTCAATGACACGTGTCCAAAAATTGGTTTCTTTTATTATAGTAGTTAGATGTATTAGGCCCAGATAAAACCAAAAGTAAACCTTTTTATTTAATAAAATAGCCCAGATAAAAATTGTTTAGAAAAAAAAGCTCACGTTCAAGGCCCAATTTCGAAATTAAACTACAGACATATAACTGCAGCAACCATCGATCATTCGACCTCATCACAATTCACCGAATCAACGCCTAAAATCCCTAAAATAGAGTTGCAATCACCGTTCCCACTTCCCACTTCCCTTTGCAACCTGGTCTGTCGATTTTCTACGTTATCGGCTATCACTCATGACGTAAAGTCCGTCAGGATTGGAGGAGAATTTATGGGCGAAATTAGGGCTAATTACTCAAGGTAGGTTAACTTTAGCGGCTAATTTTTTTATTAATCCCTATATATTTTGCAAAAGGCCTCCACTTTATAGTTTGGTTAGGGTCTTCAAAAACGTTTGTATTATATTTTAGTTACGTTGCATATTTAAGTTTGGCATATTCCATTTTTTAGTTCGGGGTATGCGTAAAAAAAAAAGTTGAAGAGGATGATGAGGAAAATATGAAAGAGACATGAGTTGACTGGACAAATTAAGGAGAATAGAAGTAGTAAAAAATAGTAGAGAGCCGGCCGGGTTAGGTTAAGATACCCATTATTAATTAACAATCCTTTCTTAACTAGTCAGTTTCCCTCGCGCTTCGCGGCGGGTATTCAGTCGGTATAGGTTTGATTCATTACGGTACCAACACTCACTACAGTAATCAAAAGAGGAAACCTTACATTGATCAAAATATCGATATCTGTACTAATGTTGTTTAGTTGATATAAGTCCAGTGTGTTCTATGTTTTCTTTTTCCAACATTGCGATATAAATTTTACTGAAAATGAATAGTGTGCCGCTATGGTGCCAAATCGAACTGAAACCGACTCAAGAACATGTGTATCGAAGCCGATATTTATTTTCATCATTTTGCTTTCGATAAACTGATATTGTATCGTTGTCATACCGTGACGAACATTAATACATGTATGTAATCATTTTCATGGTTTCTTGTTTGACAACGGATACCGTGCCAGTAGTGAACCGAAACGAACAACATCTGTTTTGGTACCGGTATTTATTTTTATTTTTTTTTCTTTTGATAAATAGACATTGTAACGATTAAAAAAACATAGGTAGCGGTACTGGTATTGATTTTTATGGTTTTCGGTTTTGAAGTTTTTTGATTTATACAACTCTACAAGTGCATGTATCGTGCCAGTAATGTAACAAACTAAACTGATACCGATCCAATGCTTGCGGTAACGTACCGTCAAATGTTAAAAAATTAAACATAGATGTGGAATTAGTTTTTTTTTTAAGTTAGAATCAAAGTAGTTAAAATACTATTAAAATTTAAAAAACAAATAGTTAAAAAATTGGAGTTATTTTAATTTTAAGTTCAAATAAAATTAATTAAATTAAAATACTATATTAAAATTGAAAAAGCAAATACTTAAAAAATAGTTACTGTTCATTGGCACTTTGTAATTTGTAATAACTAGGTAATGCCCGCCCGTGTTGCGGGGCGATAGCCGAATAATTCTCAACCAATTTAAAAAACAGTACTATAGTTTTGCTACAAATAAAAAGTAAAAAAAGTATTAGGCAGCTCTTTGACACGATTTTTAGCTGAGTGCAAAGTCATATTTTTATTTTTACTTGGGGGAAAAATCAATTTTTTTCCCTGAGGGTAAATTCCTAATTTTTAGCTACGGAAAACCATATTTTTATTTTGCACTGGGGCAAAAACGTAATTTTGAATTGAGGGTGAAATCGTAATTTTGAACCGAGGGGAAATTTCTAAATTTTAGCTCGGGGCAAAAGCATAAATTTATTTTTAACTGGGAGCAAATGCGTAATTTTAAATTGTGGCCAAACCCGTAATCAATTTGAACCGAGGGCAAAATTGAGAAATTTAACTGGGAGCAAAAGTGTCATTTTATTTTGAACTGGGGGCAAATACGTAATTTTAAACCGATGACAAAATCGTAATTTTAAAGCGGATATAAAATCATAAATTAATTAGGCAAATAGGGGAGTGCCAGGCAGCTACCTAGCATTGTTCTCTTGCCGCCCATGTCAACCAATAAAGGCAAACAACTATTGCCGCCGACACTGTTGTTTGTAGATGTTGAAAATATGTTAGTCGTGGGGTATGGTGGGGCGGGGGTTTGGGGCATGGGTTGACACGTGTAATTCGAGTGGCACCGCTGGTGAGTGACGTGTTGGATCGGTATGGCGGGGTGTGGCTAGGCCGCGTGGGTTGTTCAGTGTTATAAAAATTTTAAAAAAAAGTTTAAAATTAAAAAATACACACAAAATAAAAAAAAGCCTAAAATTATTATTAAAATTTCCTAAAAATTACAAAATCCTACAAAAAAAGGATTACACATAAAAAAAAAAACCTAATTAAGCGTTAGGTAGATTTCGAACAGGTCGAGCTTATCAAACGGCTTCCGCTCCTTGCCCCGGAACTCGATGTTGGCCACCGCCACCCGGTCTTCGTGACTTATATCACCGCCCGGGACGCTGTCGTATAGGAGTTGGGCGTACCGTTTGGCCAAGCCAAACGGTTATTTTTTAAATTTTAAACCTAGCCGCTATAGCCTAGTCAACCAGCCAATGAGAGCCGGCCACGGAAGACCGCTAGGCACGCCAAACGCCCGGGCTGAAACCCCCCCCCCCCCCCACCCCTCGAAGGGGCCACGCCAAAACCTAAGCCCACCCGGGGTGGTGACTTGGCCGTTTGTACCCAACCCGCACCCCATACCCATAGCCTTAGTCTCTTTTTTTGTAGGTGAAGACAAAAACTTTTGTCACTGTTCATTTCATTCAAATTTTAATATATGTATAATACTAGTAGATGCCCCGCTCGCGTTGCGGGGCGATAGCCGAATAATTCTCAACCAATTAAAAAAAAGACTACTATAATTTTGCTAGGAAAAAAAAACAAAAAAGATTATAAGACCGTAATTTCGGGCTCAGGGCAAAACTTTAATTTTTCAGGACTAATGAGCCAGTGTTAGGCAGCTCCTTGACACGGAAAAAAATTAAATCGAGTAAACCAATTAAAACAAAAAACCTTTATAGTTTTGGTAAAAAAACTAAAACGATGGGAAAAACGTAATTTTTAACTGAGGACGAAATCATAATTTTAATTCGGGGATAAATTGTAAACTAAATGGACCAACGGGGGAGTGCCAGGAAGCTGCCGCATGACAGTAACTTTACACTGGGGGCAAAATTGTAATTTCACCAGGGAAACAAACAAAAATGATGGGCAAAATGTAAATTTAAATTGGGGGTAAAATCGTAACTTGGCTGTGAGAAAAAAAAAAAAACTAATGGCAAAAGTATAATTTTATACGAGGCAAAGTCGTAATTTTGAACCGAGGGCAAAATTGGAATTATTAGCTGGGAGCAAAGGCGTAAATTTATTTTTAAGTGAGGGTAAAAACATAACTTTGAACTGATGGCAAAATCGTAATTTTAATAGAAAAAAACTAATGGCAAAACTGTAAATTGAAACGGGTAAAAATCGTAATTTTTAACCGGGGGCAAAATTGAAATATTTTGCTGGGAGCATAAGCGTAAATTTATTTTTAAGCGAGGGCGAAAACATAATTTTTAACTGATGGCAAAATCGTAATTTTAAAGGGGGATAAAATCGTAAATTTATTGGGCCAATAGGAGAGTGCCAGGTGCCTGGCACTATTATTCCTGCCGCCCATTTAGCCCAATGAAAGGGCACTACTATTACCGTGTCGGCGACACTTGGTTTTGTAGTAGTTGGGAATGTATATAATCTGTTGTTTATCCGATTTGTTCAACAGTTTCCATTGAATTTCCTAGGTTGAAAGTTCTCAGTCCAATGCACTCATTTCTTTCCGTTTACTTAATATTTTATTGTTTTCTTGGTATATAAGTATCACTAATGTTATGGAGAACTCAAAGAAGTCGGCTGCATTTGGTGGAAAAAGTCTAAATGAGGGTAACTTGTGTCAACGTTTTAAAAGGCGGTTTTTTAATTATAAGGGTTAGGCTTAAAAACGGTTCAATCGGTTATACTAGGTTGTACCAGATGATTAAACCGGGATGACTAATTAACCCTATAATTCCATAAAAATACAAGTTCAACTAAAAAAATAATTCAAAACTGCATGATTTCATAATAAAAATCAAACTTTTCAACAAAGTTTTATTAAATAAAAGTGTACAATAGGACTATGACATTGGAGTGTTGAATGCATCAAGTTTACGATCATGTAAAAGAAGAAATTCGCAATCATTGCTAATTTAAACTCAAATTTTTAACATGGAATTAAACTCGTACGCCGCTATGAACCGGTATTACCGGATATACTGGCTGTTCAAAGAGTATGTCAAGACACTATTTATATGGGGCTCAACCGTACTAGGACAATAAACGGTAATCGGTTCAACCGGTATTATGGGCCGGTTCAAACCGGTATTTAAAACATTGAGTTGTGTTACCGTTGTCAAGGACGTCGACCTGGTTGACGTAAAAAAACTCAAATTAGACTCGCCATCTCAACATGCCTCATCATTACAGATTTCTACTTAAAAAAAAGTAAATTTTCCCTAAATGCTAACTAATTCAGACCTTGACTTCGCACTCCACTTTTATATAATAAAACGACGTATGTGTGTGTGGTCCTGACCCCTTGGGTCCGCTTGAGCGGATCAAACCTCCCTTTGCCTACTCCAACGCCACTACAATCCAGTTTGCTTTCGGACTTAGTTTGGATCTTTGATCGCATTGGAGATGCTCTAATAAGTAATCCGTGATGAAGAAGATCTTAATTACATATATGTAATTACTATATTACGTAAATGTAAATAATCTTATAGATGATTAGATATACGTAAAATAATAGTATAAACGTAAATAATATTATGCGTTGATTGCATATATTTAATTGTACTAGGCTATAATTTTGTAAATGATTATGTAGACGGATTACATGTATGCAAATTAATTAACATGTTTTTCGTGTTCATCATGTTATACTGATGTGAGCAAATGATTCCAGCCCAAGCTGGTTGATGCATTGGAAATAATGGGGAAGGACTCAGGTTCGACTATTGATCCCACCCGAGTTTTCTACTACAGTGCATTTTCTCCAGAGGGTCGGCTCTTGTGGAGGATGCAACTCCTGTCATGTGGCAGGAGGCTGGAAATTTTCTCGGGGACAGCGTAACGCCCCTCTCGACCAGGCGTGGGCCCGGTTAAGACAACATAGTCCTGGTAATGAGTGGTGGCGGGCCTGCGTCTTGCAGGTGTGAATTAGCCGTCTGTTGTGAAGTTCATCTGTAAAAAAAATGTTATACTGATGTGATTAAAATACAACATATAAATCATATCAAATACGGCATAAAAGCAACCCTTTTTAGTACTATTGTTGGAAAATGCTCGTGTTTTCGTTCCTTTTTTTATTTTCAGTGTTAAAAGAGCTTAAATTTGCAAAAGTAGCAAAAAGACAACAAAAACCAACATAAATGTAAAGAAGGAGGAATTGCCGCAACTCGCCAAGCCCCGATTCACATCCAAACCACAAAATAGCAAGAACAGAAGACTTGACACGGGGCCGTGTCCACCAGACACGGGCCGTGTCCAAAGATGGATACTGTGTACGGAAAAAGACATATCTTGGCTAAATTCTTACATCACTTGGTGAAGACATATCTTTTATGTATTTCTTTTATGATTTCCAATTTTTTGCAACTTTTTAATTGGGTATGTATTAATGACTTTAATAAATAGTTTTTTATATTGAAGGCGAATCTATTCAACCATTCTTCATATGTTTTTTATTCACATATTCATGTCTTTACGATCTATATAAAGGATGTTAACTACTTGGAAGGGGGTTAGAAGGGTGGTTGGGTAATTCTATGTCTTGTTCAGTGTATAGATCATGCAAGAACCTGGTGCAAGTTTAGTACTACTCCATGGATTGGCCGGGAATGACTGGCCCGACTGAGAGTAAGAAACCGCTTGAACCCCTTATTTACAAACTACTATTAAAACTTTAAACCAACCCCGCAAGGACTGTATCTCTGCTGACTCGGACCAATGGGTTGAGGGTGACCATTGCCTGGAAGGGGGCCAACCACATTTTGCATTAATAACTTACTTATTTCTCTTTCAATATTCCGACCTAGTGGAATTGTATTCTTACTGACTCAAACCACTAGGTTGAGGGTAACGTCGCCTTCAAAAGAGGGGCCTACTACTATAATTAAGATAATCTTTTAAAATGCCCAAAGTACGGAAATCATCAAAAGGGTATATGAAAGATAAGTCGGATCCAAGTGATTCTTTCTTGTCTATCTGTTTTTATTTTTATTTTTATTTTATTTTCTATTTTTTATCTTTTTATTAATTTAAAAAATCTTTTCTCAAAGTTTGGTTCGATGAGACATTGACGATAAGCCGGTACTAAAAGCTCTTGTGCCCTTGGACGACCTCGGTATCTTGCCATCACTATACTACGTTCGTGATGGGTATACTTGCCGTAGCGTGTGTGTAGAGTGATAGTAAAATATCTTGTTTTATACATTTAAAACTTAAAGTCGGCGAGTAAAATGAGCTAAAAAATATAACTAAAAATATATACACCCGCACGCACGTCAAGTCTTTGGCGCCGTTGCCGGGGACACAACAATTTTAAGAAAGATTAAAATTAACGACCTAATCATTTTTATCTTTTCTTTCTAGGTTTTTCCTCTTTTTCTTTTATTTTTTCACTTTCTGCAGACTTGACACGGGGCCGTGTTGTCCTGACACGGGGCCGTGTCAACTCTCCAGTTTCTTAAAAACTATTTTCTTCCAGATACAGACTGCAGCACGGGGCCGTGTTACCCTAACACGGGGCCGTGTCAAATAGTCTGTTTGTAAGAAAATAGTGACCTCCTGATCCCGACGGTCTATATATATATATATATATATATATATATATATATATATATATATATATATATATGGATTTCTTCGATTATTTCTACCCCCAATCTTTGTGGGATCCACATGAATTCCTTCATGATTAACCAGATGTCCAAGGAATTACACTTCTTGTAGCCAGAATTCGCATTTTGAGAATTTAGCATAAATCTTTTCCTTTCTCAACAATGTCAGAAGTGTATGCAGATGCTCTGCATGATCCTATTTAATCTTTGAGTAAATTAGAATATCATCTATAAAGACAATTATGAATTTATCCAAGTATGGCTTACATATCCTGTTCATCATGTCCATAAATGCAGCTGGGGCATTGGTTAAACCAAATGGCATGACTGTAAATTCATAATGGTCGTACCTTGTTCTGAAAGCAGTTTTAGGAATTTTCTCTTCATGTACCTTCAATTGATGATATCCTGAATGTAAGTCGATCTTAGAAAAGAATCGAAATCCTTGAAGTTGATCGAACAGATCATCGATTCTCGGTAGTGGGTACCGATTCTTAATCGTAACCTTGTTCAATTCCCGATAATCAATGCACATACGCATCGATCCGTCTTTCTTCTTGAAAAATAACACCGGTGCTCCCTATGGCGATGAACTAGGTTGTGTGAAACCTTTTCCGAGCAGTTCATCCAGCTGTTTCTTCAACTCCTGCATCTCCGTCGGTGCTAATCTGTATGGTGCTTTGGCAATCGGTGTCGTTCCTGGTATGAGGTGAATTCTAAATTCAACCTATCTATTTGGCGGTAATCCAGGTAACTCTTCTGGAAAAAACGACTGAGAATTTAGATACTACAGGAATATCTTTTAATTCTTTTGCTTTAGTGTTAATGATTACTGAAATCATATACACTATTCCTCCTTTCCTTTCATAACTTGCAGCTTTCATCATAGAGATGAATTTTGTTGACCTGGTTGGCTTATCTCCTTTAATTATGATCTTTCACCCTTAGGTGTACTTACTTGCACAGACTTTTAATCACATAAAATACTGGCATGATTGGCTACCCACCAATCCATTCTTAATACGATATCAAATCCGGCTAGATTCATGGGGTAAATGTTAGCAGTAAATTTATGGTTTAGAATTTCTATCCTTGCTCCCTACAAGATTTTACTTATTTTAATAGAATCTCCATTTGCCGTCTCCACCAGATAGTCTTGTTGAAGTTTAGTTAATGGTTGATCGAGAAGTTTGCAGAAAGAAGTATTGATAAAACTTTGGTTTGCACCAGAGTCAAATACTACTTTGGCAAAAATATCATTAACTAAAAACGTACCGGTAATCACATCCGGAATCATCTTGGCTTCTTCAGTTGTCAGAAGAAATGCTCTTATTACGAATAATTCCGACAACTTCAGGAGAAAAAGAGGCATTTACCAATTACAGAGATGGTGCGATTTGATTTTTTTTATTACTCTCAGTCTTACGAGAAATACACATGATTCGTGGTGGGGAAAAAAGAAAATAAAAAAATCTACGCTTGTTGAAGGTAAAGTTTGGAAATAGAACAATTCCTTCTGTCGTGTATCCTCGATTAATGCAGCCTCAGATGCTATGTTTCAAATCTCGATTCTAGTATTGAGCGAAAGGTTATACCTATGGTTCGGTATTACAGGTCAATCCTAGTCCACTAATACCAATAGGCAGCAGAGGGAAAGAAGCACTACACCTAGGAATCAACAACACTAAAACTTTGTTATAAATTATCCCTTTCTTTAGCAGACTTGGGACTAAAAGAATGGTTGGGACAACAAACATCCATCTCGTTTGTATTTTGGATACCCGTATAACCATCGAAGGCTGTTGAAGTGACTAATTTCTGGAAATTGGGAAGCGTTGAGAACAAAGAAATTGTTGGAGTTATCATTTCTCTCTAGTACCAATACGTTTGATGTTAAGAAAAGATCTCTTGCAGTAAGGTTAGCCGTATTCTTCTTGGGTCCTTCGGTTGCCTTGGCTTTGCTGGTTGTTGCTAGAGCTAGTTTCGGACAGTTCAGTTTGATATGACCAGCTTCTCCACAATTGAAGCATAGCCTATTGCTAGTTTTCTTCCTGCAATCTGCTTCCTTATGTCCTAGGTACTTGCAAAAGTTGCAGGACACAACACACTTTCCTGAGTGTTTCTTTTTACAAGACTTGCAGTTGGGTGCAGAGGAAGAACATGTACCTTTCCCACGGTTGGAATTACCGTAGCGAAATTCTTGGGTAAGCTTTTGGGCTAGGTTCTTTCTATGGTTTTCCTCTTGTATACGAACCAATTCATCAGTCAGGGTGTTGGCCAGTTCTACTGCTTCTTCTATGGTTTGTGGCCTAGCTGCCTTGACTACGTATCTGATTTCACTAATTAATCCCCAGATGTAACGGGAGATTAACACTGGTTCTGGTGAGGCTAAAGTTGGTACTATCCTAGCATATTCAGAGAAGATGGTAGTGTACTCCCTGCAGTCTATTCCAATTATTTTATGATTTAGAAACTTACTGGCGATTTGTTCCTTTTCACGAGGACGACAAAATTTTCTTTCAGCTATCTTTTTAAAGTTGGTCCATTCCATATTATAAACTATGTCACTTCCTCTAGATTGGAGAATGGTATTCCGCCACTCTAAGGCTGCATTCTTAAAAAGATTAGAAGCAAACATAGTTTTATCCTCATCTGCACATTTACTTATTTTTATGACTGCTTCTGTCTTTTCTATCCAGCGCAAAGCTGAAATGGCTCATTCATTGCCTGAGAATTCTATTGGTTTCCAGGCCACGAATTCTTTATAAGAACAATCATATGAGATGGTTCTTCTTCTTTTTGGAATTGGATCTTGGATAATTGGTCCGTGATTTTCGTTCACACTGTGACTTGGTTCAGTGGGTTGACGTTTACTCCCAATTACATAATTATAATTTCTACTTCTTTAATAGTCTTGATAATATATGGCATAGCATCTATAATTCCTTGTGCGACTATGTGTTCGATGGCACTTTTGTTCACTTGGTTCCCGTTATTATCATTATTCAGGTTTCCTGATTTACTTCGTTCGACATCCGAATTGTAAACATTTATCAGATATTAATATCACAAAATAAAATTTATACAAATAATCACACAAGCAGATTGATCAAAAACGTCGAAGATTGCGACTTTACTCTTTTTATATATCTATATATATATATATGAATCGATTACAAATTACAACAGAAAATTAAACACACTAATAATTATGCATCGATAGGTATTCAAATCTATCTATTTTAGTTTGTTATATTGTCACACCCGGCCACGTAAAACAACAAATCGTGGCGGAAACGTCGGGGAGTGTTGTAACAGAATTATTGTTTCACAACCATGGATACAAAAAGTTTCGTTTTATTGATTCATTAAGTAAATTTACATTGTCTTAACACAAAACAAACAAGTTACACATCGACTATCACTATTATTATGTCACTAAGGCCTCATCCAGATCCTATGTGACTCATGCATCCTAGCAATCAACATCAAGCATCAACACCTGAAACATATGTAAAAACAAAGTCAGCAAAGAAATGCTGGCGAGCACATAGGTTTTATAAGAGTGTCGGATTCATGGCTAGTTTACATGTTGCAACACTTTATTAAAAACCTTGTTTTGAAAAGAGTATAATATTGCAACGAAATTAACCAACTCAAATCAAGCGGGTTATAATTTATAAAACCTCGTAGCCATGATTCTTAACCCAAAAACATTTGTTTTAGTAAACCAAATTGTAAAACATTTCGTATTAACTCGTTTAATAAATCTCGTATGGTTTATATCCTTTCGAAAACATCGTTATGTGACATCGTTTCAAAATCATTTACCCAAGTGAACTAAATAACGCCACAGTATGTAATATGTTGAAAACACTTATATATAAGAAGTACCAGCAGCGTATCTACCATGTTTTCACCATATTGCACACGTCCCGTTATCTAAACACTTAACCAAAAACCAATCGTTTATCCAATTTGTTTAACTTGTTTAAATCGTTTCCAAATCGTTTAACTCGTTTTTAATTGTGAAAACTATTTTTGGTCGTCTCGCTAATAACATTCAAACCTTCGTGACTCGACTATCTCGCTTCTCGCATTAACAAACCACCAAAGGGTAAGTTAACAATCAGATTCAGTCATTACCCACCTAACCCACACATAACCATGGGTACAGTACGATAACGGGATTTGTTAGATCCTATGGTACCATAACCTAATACTGGTCGGCTTGATCAATGCTAATGAATGTCATTCGTTATGTAACTACAACCAACAAGTTTGTTCACTTTATCGAAATCGTTATTAATTTGATATAAACCTTTTTAATCGTTTTTGAAACCATCGTTTAAACCTCGAAAATCGTTTAATACATATGAATCACCCCAAAATAATCGAAAACAGTAAAATAGGGGAACTATGTACTCACTTGAAGTGCAAAGTATCCTCAATCAATAGAACTTCAACAACTCAAGTAAACCAGAGAAATCAAGCAGCACCTAGTAATCGAATCACTAGTTAAACAATAGTCGCCTAAATCGGAAGATCGGACAGAATGAGGTCTTGTAAACCAAATGAGTGTTGGAACTCATGTGATATGGTTTAACAAAGCCTACATCCTAAATCAGAACCTAACCTAAGTGCTTTCGACCCATTGCGGCCCATTAAGGTAGCTTACGCTACTTTAACGCGTCGTTCACGCAAATGCGCGTTTGAGACGTCATACTAGTCCTATGACAAGTATTATATGCCTAAACATGTTGCATAATCAATTAAGTGACAAAAGTTTGTGTTACATATGCTTAATTACCAATTATGCATGAAAAGGGCATTTTGGTCATTTACCTAAGGCATATAAACTACCTATCATACAACTAATTAAACCTAAGTGACCATAAGGTATAACCTCGGAAGGTTATTCCCTATACAACTATGGTCACTAAACATGCTTGGTCGGATCCTAATGATCGACCAAACGGGTCGAGTTCGAGAGTCTAAGCGGGTGTTTAGTCCGCTTGACTTACGACTCTATACAAGCACTAATCTAAAAGTGACGAGCTAAACATGTCAAAACATGTTTAGTTAAGTTAGAAAACAGGTTTGGTATTAAAACAAACGGTTTTGATACCTAAAAGTAGTTTGGTTACAAAATACGCGAGAATGCGCATTTTGGCCGAAACTACGACTCGTCACTGAGCCTAGATAACGTGGTAATCAGTAGGTATAGTCACTAGGGACTATAACCATCGTGATTACGCTCACGTTATGAAGTTCAAACGAACTTCGCATTGACCATAAACTGGTCAATGTAGAAAGTCAAACGCAGTTTGACTTTTAAGCTAAAAACGCATAAAAAGAACGAAGGAATACTTACAAAAGGTCCCCGCAAGTTTGATTTTCCAAGTATTCTCAGGTATGAAGTGGTTAACACTTCAACTTAGAGAAATCTCAGAAAAATCAAGTGGGTTTTGCAAAGAAATGGTGAGGGGTATTTATAGATTTGGCACAACCGTTAAGATCATTCATCAAATAACGTGCTTCGATCTCATCCGTACATGTGCACCCCTTGTTTTGTGAAACCATGGGCACCCCTAGAATGGCCCATACTATCAAAAATACCATTTGCAAGTGTGTATAACAACGGGAAACAGCAAGAAAAACAATCTGTGCAGATCTGGTGACTCCACGCGGCCCGCATAAGGGACAGGCTTGGCCTTATGCGGCCAGCATGAGGTTCAGATCAGCAAACAAGTTTCATAATTACAGTTTCAGTCCCTGTTAGTGTTTTAAGCTCATTTTGACCCATTTAAGGCCCGTTAAGCCAACTTTAAGGCCCTAAAATGATGCCTAAACATTGTGGACATGAAACATGCTCAAAAATATGTCGGATGTCGGTTCGTTTGGTCGTATGATCGCGATATTCGCTTAATTACGACGGAAGTCGTAACGAACGCAAAAACGATCCAAATTAAGCGACGGATGGATTTTTATTATGCCAAACACTAAAATAAAATATTTTAATGCTTACATAAATTTTGGGATGTCCGGATATATTCAGAACGTATGATATGCGCGAAAATGCAAACTTATGCACTTTTTGACGCTTTTAGTCCCTGAATAACCAATAAAGTTTAACGCGACAAATACTCCGGAACGTATGATATGCGCGAAAATGCAAACTTATGCATACCGAACCCCTCAAAGCCCATTTCTAAGATATTTAAAGGTTATTTAGGGTATGTTTAACTTATGATCAAGTTCTGGAATGTTCGTTACTATACAAATCGGTATAGTTTCGCAGTTTGACACAAATAGTCCCTGCGATCGAACAAACTTGATTTCAATACACCAAACCATCCAAAACTTATTTCTAAGTTATGTGGAGGTTATTTAAGGTATGTTAAGCCTATGTCACTATTCCGGAGTGTTTGTCGCGTTAAACTAACTGCGTTTACGCACCAGTTTGCGTATAACCTTCCAGAAAGCGATTTAAAGCTTGAAATCGGAATTGAAAAAAATTCTCAAACATAAATACACACATAATAACACCAAAACACAAATAATAACACCAAAGCACATATAATAACACCAAAGCATATTGTTTTATTGATAATCAACATTGTTTTACATTGTACATCGATTACAGAGCACAGTTGTCACAGTCTCCCATACTTCAGGAAATTTCGTCCCGAAATTTTATTTAGAGGAAACTTGTGAAAACAAATGCGGATATTTTTTCTTCATCTGGTCCTCACATTCCCAAGTAAACTTGGGCCACGTTTGGATTCCCAGCGAACTTTGACCAATCGAACCCGTTTGTTCTTCAACTGTTTGAAAGCACGGTCCACAATCTCCACGGGTTTCTCGACAAAGTGCATCGTTTCATCGATTCAAATCTCGTCGAGAGGGATGTGAAGATCAGCATCAGCTAAACACTTTCGCAAATTGGACACGTGAAAAGTCGGATGAATATTCCCAAGCTCTGGAGGTAGCTCTAGTCGATAGGAAACCTTTCCAATCCTTTCCACAATCTTAAATGGTCCAACATATCGAGGTGCAAGTTTTCCTTTCTTTCCAAATCTCACCACTCCCTTCCAAGGTGACACCTTGAGTAGGACACGGTCTCCGACTTGAAATTCTAAGGGCTTGCGTCGCATATCGCATAGCTCTTTTGACGGCTTCGAGCTGTCACAAGATTATCGTGGATTTTATTGATTTTGTCTGTTGTTTCTAGAATGAGCTCAGGTCCAGTAAGCTGAGCTTCGCCGATCTCATTCCAACAGACAGGTGAACGACATTTTCGACCATAGAGAGCTTAGAATGGTGCCATATTAATACTAGCATGATGACTATTGTTGTAAGAGAACTCGATCAATGGAAGATGAGAATCCCAATTACCACCAAAGTCTATCACGCATGCTCTAAGCATATCCTCCAAAGTTTGAATCGTCCTCTCAGATTGACCATCTATTTGGGGATGATAAGCAGTGCTTAGATTTAGTTGGGTTCCCAAAGCAGATTGCATGGTCTTCCAAAAATGAGATGAAAATCGAGCATCATGATCGGAAATGATATCCAAAGGAACACCATGTCGTGTTACAATCTCATCAACATAAATCTTTGCAAGTTTATCAGCAGATAGATCCTCGCGAATCGAAATAAAATGAGCTGACTTCATTAAACGATCGATAACAACCCAACTTGCATCGTGACCTTTAGATGTACGCGGTAATTTAGTGATGAGATCCATCGCAACGTTCTCCCACTTCTAAACCGGTATCTCTGGTTGTACAAACAAACCAGAAGGTCGTTGATGTTCAGCCTTGACTTTGAGACAAGTTAGGCATTTCGATACATACAAGGCAACTTCCTTCTTCATACCAGGCCACCAATACTGAGTACGAAGATCCTTGTACATTTTATCAGCACCAGGATGGATAGAATATCGAGACTTGTGAGATTCGTCCATCACTAAAGTGCGGAGATCGTCTTGTTTCGGAATCCACAAACGATCCTCGAAGTAGAGCAAACCATCTTCTTTCCTTTCGAGTTTAAGCTCGAGTTGAAGCGGTAGCTCATTTTTCAATAAGCCTTTGATCACACAAGACTGTTGAGCTTGAAGAACACGAGATTGAATATCAGATAGAGTTCGAATAGAATGAAGCTTGACTCGTTCCTTTCGACTAAACGCATCGGCTATGACATTCGCCTTACCAGGATGGTAGCGAATTTTGCAATCGTAATCGTTTAAGAGTTCAACCCATCGCCGTTGCCTCATATTCAACTCCTTTTGATTAAGAATATGCTGGAGACTTTTGTGGTCTGTGAAAACCACACACTTCGTGCCATAGAGGTAGTGTCTCCATATTTTAAGTGCGAAAACCACAACTCCTAACTCAAGATCACGAGTCGCATAGTTCTTCTCGTGAACTTTCAGCTGTCTAGACGCATAAGCTATCACTTTGCCTCGTTGCATAAGGACGCAACCAAGTCCTAGATGTAACATCTGTGCTTGTAATCATTGTGAACAGTTCAGTTATCAATAAAACAAAGTTATTTGATCCCAATGTTTGTTTGGTTATGTTTTACATTTTTCATGTTTTGACTTTTGTTCAATTTCAAACTCTACATCGCTTTCTGGAGAGTTATACGCAAACTGGTGCGTAAGCGTAATCAGTTTAACGCGACAAATACTCTGGAACATCAACATATACTTAACATACCTTAAATAACCTTTACATAACTTAGAAATAAGTTTTGAAGGCTTTGGTATGGCAAAAACAAGTTAATTCGCCTACAGGGACTAAATTTGACAAACTGCGAAAGTATGCCAATTTGAACTGTAACAGACATTCCGGAACATGACCATAAGTTAAACACACCTTAAATATCCTTTATATAGCTTAGAAATAGGCTTTGAGGGGTTCGGTGTGCTAAAATAAACTTTTGGGTCATTCAGGGACTAAAAGCGTTAAAAAGTGCATAAGTTTGCATTTTCGCGCATAACTCACGTTCTGAATACATCTGGACATCCAGAAATTTATGTAAGCACTAAAATATTTTATCTTAGTGTTTGGCATGAGAAAAATCCATTCGTCACGCAATTTGGATCGTTTTTCGCGCTTATGCGCATTCCGTCGTAATTAACCGAACATCGCGATCGTACGACCAAACGAACCAACATCCGACATATTTTTGAGCATGTTTCATGTCCACAATGTTTAGGCATCATTTTAGGGCCTTAACGTTGGCTTAACGGGCCTTAAACGTGTCAGAAATGAGCTTAAACATCAACTGGGACCAAAACTGACAATTCTGCATAGTTGCTGGCTTACGGACCGTAAGCCATCACCCTTACGGTCCGTAAGGGGTCCCCAGATCAGCATATTCCAATTAAACAGCTGTTAACAGCTGTTACCCCCTCCTAATCCCTTTTGCACTTGCCCCTTCAGGATAATGAGGGGCCAATTTGGTGTTCCATGTGTATTTCAACAAGTGTATGGACAAGATCAAAGCACGTTATTCGATAAACGATCCTAATGGTTCTACCACATCTATAAATACCCACCAAAATCACTTGCAAAACCCACTTGAATTCTTGAGAGTTCTCTAAGTTGAAGTGAGACCACTTCATAGCTGAGAATACTTGAGAAATCAAAGCTTTCGGGGACCCTTTGTGAGTGTTCCTTCGTTCTTTTTATTCTTTTAGCGTTAAAAGTCAAACTTTGTTTGACTTTCTGCGTTGACCAGTTTATGGTCAGCGCGAAGTTCGTTTGAACTTCATAACGTGAGCGTAATCACGATGGTTATAGTCCCTAGTGACTATACCTACTGATTACCACGTTATCTAGGCTTAGTAACGAGCTGTAGTTTCGGCCAAAATATGTATTCTTACGTATTTTGAAACCAAACTATTCTTAGGTATCAAAACCATTTGTTTTGATGCCAAACCTGCTTTCTAAACTTAGTTAAGCATGTTTTAACATGCTTAGCTCGTCACTTTTAGTTTAGTGCTTATATAGGGTCGTAAGGTAAGCGATCTAAACAATCGCTTATACTTTCGAACCCGACCCGTTTGGTCGATCATTAGGATCCGACCAAACACACTAGGTGACCATAGTTGTATATGGAATAACCTTCCGAGGTTATACCTTATGGTCACATCGTTTGAGTAGTTGTATGATAGGTAGTATATATGCCTTAGGTAAATTACCAAAATGCCCTTTGAACTCCAAAATTCATTTTAAGCATATGTAACATAACTTTTGGTATCTAAACTGATTTGGTAACAATATTAGACATGTTAAGGCATATTTTACTTATCATAGGACTAGTTAGGCATTCCGAACGCGTTTTACGCGAACAACGCGTTAAAGTAGCATAAGCTACCTAAACGGGTCGTAATGGGTCGTAAGCACTTAGGTTAGGTTTCATTTTAGAATGAAGGCCTTGTTAAACCATACTACATGAGTTTCCATACTCGTTTGGTTTACGAACCCTCATTCTATCCGATCCTCCAATTTAGGTCCGGTGTATTAATGTAGTTACCTATATTAGGTACCGTTTGATATCCGTGATCTCTAGCATTGCTTGGTTGTTACTCAAGGACTACTAAGCAATCTCAAGTGAGTACATAGACCCCTCTTTTACTGTTTTCCAAACATTTTGGGGTGAAACACATGTGCCTACTTGTTACTTTCGTGCCTTTCATGCTTTCATATCATATGCTTGTTATGTTCATTAGTACATTATAGTACATGATTTCATTACATTTTATGCTATGTATGTCCATTGTGTGCATACTTAGTACATCGTTTTACATTACATTTCATGCTATGTATGTCCATTGTGTGCATACTTAGTACATTGTTTTACATTACATTTCACGCTATGTATGTTCATTTGATTACGTACTTAGTGCATTGTTTTCACATGCTTACATTTTTGGTATGACATTTGGTTTGTTTAAATGGTAGAAAAATACATTCATTAACATTAGCTACGCCATTCGTTAGTAGGTAGTGGTACCATAGGAATTGACAACTCCCGTTCCTGACATCCTAGGTATGTTTGGATGGAAGGAATGACCGAATTCGATAAACATAACACAGATAAACCTTTAATTTGTTTAATGGTCTATCACCACAGTCACAAGGCTTGGATGTATGCATTTTCACAATACCGCATAGATGTTTGTATCAGTATAGCATGCATTTGTTCCACAAAACATAACTTTGACTTAAACTATGTTTAATTCAATACCCTGTTTTTGTGCATTTTACCTATGGTTTAGTTGATATATTTCACATGCCATACATGATATTTTTGGATACACATTATATGATTTACATTAAACATAAACATTTTGACATTGATATACACATTTGGTGATTTACATTAGACATGGACATTTTGATATGGTTTACACAATAACACTTGACAATTGATTTATACATGAACAATTTACATTGGTGGTTGGTTTGGGTAAATGATTTGAGTAACGAGACGTGTGTAATATGATACAAACATGGTGGATACGCCGCTGGTACTTCCTATATATAAGTGTTTGTATAATATTACATATCGTAGCGTTATTTAAATCATTTCAGTATAGACATATTACATTTTACACAAATAACATATTTTTCAAGACATTGTTTTATACAACTCATTTTACTGGGTTATAATTTATAAAACCTCGTAGCCATGATTCTTAACCCAAAAACATTTGTTTTAGTAAACCAAATTGTAAAACATTTCGTATTAACTCGTTTAATAAATCTCGTATGGTTTATATCCTTTCGAAAACATCGTTATGTGACATCGTTTCAAAATCGTTTACCCAAGTGAACTAAATAACGCCACGGTATGTAATATGTTGAAAACACTTATATATAAGAAGTACCAGCGGCGTATCTACCATGTTTTCACCATATTGCACCCGTCCCGTTATCTAAACACTTAACCAAAAACCAATCGTTTATCCAATTCGTTTAACATGTTTAAATCGTTTCCAAATCATTTAACTCGTTTAACTCGTTTCCAAATCGTTTAACTCGTTTTTAATTGTGAAAACTATTTTTGGTCGTCTCGCTAATAACATTCAAACCTTCGTGACTCGACTATCTGGCTTCTCGCATTAATAAACCACCAAAGGGTAAATTTAACAATCAGATTCAGTCATTACCCACCTAACCCACACATAACCATGGGTACAATATGATAACGTGATTTGTCAGATCCTATGGTATCATAACCTAATACTGGTCGACTTGATCAATGCTAATGAATGTCATTCGTTATGTAACTACAACCAACAAGTTTGTTCACTTTATCGAAATAGTTATTAATTTGATATAAACCTTTTTAATCGTTTTTGAAACCATCGTTTAAACCTTGAAAATCGTTTAATACATATGAATCACCCCAAAATAATCGAAAACAGTAAAATAGGGGAACTATGTACTCACTTGAAGTGCAAAGTATCCTCAATCAATAGAACTTCAACAACTCAAGTAAACCAGAGAAATCAAGCAGCACCTAGTAATCGAATCACTAGTCAAACAATAGACGCCTAAATCGAAAGATCGGACAGAATGAGGTCTTGTAAACCAAATGAGTGTTGGAACTCATGTGATATGGTTTAACAAAGCCTACATCCTAAATCGGAACCTAACCTAAGTGCTTTCGACCCATTGCGACCCATTAAGGTAGGTTACGCTACTTTAACGCGTCGTTCGCGCAAATGCGCGTTCGAGACGTCTAACTAGTCCTATGACAAGTATTATATGCCTAAACATGTTGCATAATAAATTAAGTGACAAAAGTTTGTGTTACATATGCTTAATTACCAATTATGCATGAAAAGGGCATTTTGGTCATTTACCTAAGGCATATAAACTACCTATCATACAACTAATTAAACCTAAGTGACCATAAGGTATAACCTCAGAAGGTTATTCCCTATACAACTATGGTCACTAAACATGCTTGGTCGGATCCTAATGATCGACCAAACGGGTCGAGTTCGAAAGTCTAAGCGGGTGTTTAGTCCGCTTGACTTACGACTCTATACAAGCACTAATCTAAAAGTGACGAGCTAAACATGTCAAAACATGTTTAGTTAAGTTAGAAAACAGGTTTGGTATCAAAACAAACGGTTTTGATACCTAAAAGTAGTTTGGTTACAAAATACGTGAAAATGCGCATTTTGGCCGAAACTACGACTCGTCACTGAGCCTAGAAAACGTGGTAATCAGTAGGTATAGTCACTAGGGACTATAACCATCGTGATTACGCTCACGTTATGAAGTTCAAACGAACTTCGCATTGACCATAAACTGGTCAATGTAGAAAGTCAAACGCAGTTTAACTTTTAAGCTAAAAACGCATAAAAAGAACGAAGGAATACCTACAAAAGGTCCCCGCAAGTTTGATTTTCCAAGTATTCTCAGGTATGAAGTGGTTAACACTTCAACTTGGAGAAATCTCAGAAAAATCAAGTGGGTTTTGCAAAGAAATGGTGAGGGGTATTTATAGATTTGGCACAACCGTTAAGATCGTTCATCGAATAACGTGCTTCGATCTCATCCGTACATGTGCACCCCTTGTTTTGTGAAACCATGGGCACCCCTAGAATGGCCCATACTATCAAAAATACCATTTACAAGTGTGTATAACAGCTGGAAACAACAAGAAAAACAATCTGTGTAGATCTGGTGACTCCACACGGCCCGCGTAAGGGACAGGCTTGGCCTTACGCGGCCAGCCTGAGGCTCAGATCAGCAAACAAGTTTCATAATTACAGTTTCAGTCCCTGTTAGTGTTTTAAGCTCATTTTGACCCATTTAAGGCCCGTTAAGCCAACTTTATGGCCCTAAAATGATGCCTAAACATTGTGGACATGAAACATGCTCAAAAATATGTCGGATGTCGGTTTGTTTGGTCGTATGATCACGATATTCGCTTAATTACGACGGAAGTCGTAACGAACGCAAAAACGATCCAAATTAAGCGACGAATGGATTTTTATTATGCCAAACACTAAAATAAAATATTTTAATGCTTACATAAATTTTGGGATGTCCGGATATATTCAGAACGTATGATATGCGCGAAAATGCAAACTTATTCACTTTTTGACGCTTTTAGTCCCTGAATGACCAATAAAGTTTATTTTAGCATACCGAACCCCTCAAAGCCCATTTCTAAGCTATGTAAAGGTTATTTAGGGTATGTTTAACTTATGATCAAGTTCCAGAATGTTCGTTACTATACAAATCGGTATAGTTTCGCAGTTTGACAGAAATAGTCCCTGCGATCGAACAAACTTGATTTCAACACACCAAACCATCCAAAACTTATTTCTAAGTTATGTGGAGGTTATTTAAGGTATGTTAAGCCTATGTCACTATTCCGGAGTGTTTGTCGCGTTAAACTAACTGCGTTTACGCACCAGTTTGCGTATAACCTTCCAGAAAGCGATTTAAAGCTTGAAATCGGAATTGAAAAAAATTCTCAAACATAAATACACACATAATAACACCAAAACACAAATAATAACACCAAAGCACATATAATAACACCAAAGCACATTGTTTTATTGATAATCAACATTGTTTTGCATTGTACATCGATTACAGAGCACAGTTGTCACATATATATTATATATATATATATATATTTTTATCAAAGTACAAAATTACACACATATGTATATATTATTCTAGGTGTCGTTCATCCAATAATCGCACGCTCATCATATTTCCAAATGAGTTTCTCTCCTATCAGACGGATTCTATTTCCTTCTTCAACTAACTCATCGCCCCATTAGAGAGGTTCCTTCACATATTCTCGGCTCATTGGTGGGGCTGGTACTAGTTCTTCGTGAGGATATAATTCCTGATATGATCTGTGGTCGTCTCACCATGGATCATATTCTAAAGGGATTGGGGTTGGGATTCTAGGAATTTCATTGGGGTTGAATGTTGGGATTGGAAATTGGTCCTCCTGGTTGGGTTCTAACTCCATTTGTTGATCGGGAAATAAGGGTAACAGTTCTAGTTCAGCTATTTGGTTTAGATTAGGGTCTGCTGCGGTAGTTGCTAACATATGGAAATCTGCTAACTGCCTATCAAGTTCCTCTTCCCATAATGGTCTATTAACTGCTTCCTGGGTTTGTGCATTCACTTCCCTATTTGCTTTCGCTAATGTTCTCTGTTGTTGTAATTTCTTCAATCTTTTCATCTTCTCATGCGCTCCTCTACTAAACCATCCTCTCTTTTTAGGAGGAAATGGTTCCTCA
>JARYGA010035453.1:0-34003 GCA_030545235.1 Helianthus tuberosus | reverse complement strand
CGTGTGTTCCACCTCTTGAATATACTCCCGTATCCAGATCCCAATATTCATTCTTACAGGTGAATATACCACAGATGATATCTGTAAGAGGTTAAATTGCGAGGGCCGTGAGAGCTCAGATCGATACTCCCGTATACGCAGAGAGATGACGGCTTCGACTTTTGGTGGGTCCCCTTTAGAGGATCTTTTTTACAACAGCATTGCTAAGCAATTTTATTGTCTTATCATATATGCTGAGGGTGATGCTATGTTTCAAGCATTTGCGGAAAGTATTCTCCGGGGACTAGGTCAGAAATTTCTTTCAGCAGAAGTCCCGGGATAATACCCCAGATATCACTGAGCATAAAGACCTAGTATCTCAGAAAGAGGGACCTTTCAAACGAGATTTCAGGGGTTACCTATATATCCAAGAAGTGTTCCCCACGAAAAAGCAAGTGAAATTTATGTTTATATCCCGAACAAATCTACTAAATGTGTAAAAATCTATCGGCATATCATCTACAAGACTGCTTAACACATTTATACTATACAATTCTTTAGCGTACTGCACTGTCTAGCTGATGTATTATCATTTCCCTTTTATACACAAACTCATTTTTATATTTTCAAAAGTTTTTGGTTTTTGTAGTTTTTATCATGTTTTTGTATTTTTCTGCAAACTTTCTCCCCCTAAAAAGAAAAACATATTTTTGTGTTTTTGTTTTTATCGAAAAGCAGAAAAACAAACTGTACAAACAAAGTTAACAACACGACGTAGTTCACATCAGATCGCCGCCCTCCTCGGCTTCACATTCTTCAACCCTCCCAGAACACAGATTTTTCATCCTATTTAATTTTAAAAGATAATAAAATCTCTTTTTGTCAAATGGTTTTGTATAGAAATCAGCCTTCTGGTCATCGGTGTGTATATGTTCAATACGTATCAACTTCTTCTCGTGACAATCACGGATGAAGTGATGACGGATCTCAATATGTTTGGTTTTAGAATGGTGAACCGGGTTTTTAGTTATGTTTATGGCTGCTTCATTGTCCACGAAAATCGGTGTATCCAAGAATTGCAAACCAAAGTCGCGCATTTGCTGCTGGATCCAAAGGATCTGAGAACAGCAGCTGGAGGCTGAAACATATTCAGCCTCACAAGTAGAAAGCGCCACAAAGGTTTGTTTCTTGCACTGCCAGGTAACGAGTCGAGTTCCGAAGAACTGACACCCAGCAGTGGTGGACTTAGCGTTCTGCTTGCAGCTTCCAAAGTCAGAATCAGCGAAACCTGTTAGAGAGAAGTCACCCGAGCGAGGATACCACAAGCCGATGCTTGGGCAGCCTTTCAAATACCGTAAGATCCTTTTGACAATCGTCAGGTGTGACTGCTTTGGGCTCGACTGATATCTGGCACAAAGACATGTCGGGTACATGATGTCCGGTCGGGAAGCAGTGAGATACATTAAGGATCCGATGATTGACCGATACAATGTCTCCTCCAACTTGACGCCACTCTCATCAGGACAAATACCATGATTCTGTGCAAGGGGGGTTGCTGCTGGACTGCATTGAGCCATATCAAACTTTTCAAGCACGTCCTTCACGTATTTTGTTTGGTGAATGAAGATTCCATCGGGCATTTGTTCCACCTGTAGCCCTAGGAAGAACTTCATCTCCCCCATCGAACTCATTTCGAATTTTTTCTTCATCACCAACTCAAATTCTTTGCACAACTCGTCGTTGGTCGAACCAAAAATAATATCATCAACATAGATCTGCACAATTAGGAGATGTCCTGCAACTTCCTTTGTGAACAAAGTGCTATCTACTGTCCCTCTGATGAACCCGTTGCTCAAAAGATGTTGGGATAGCGTCTCATACCAGGCTCTCGGGGCCTGGTGTAAACCGTAGAGCGCCTTATCCAGTAAATAGACCCCGGCGGTTGTCCCACATACACCTCTTCTTTAATCTTTCCGTACAAGAAGGCAGATTTAACATCCAACTGGTACACTTTGAAGTCTTTCCATGACGCAAACGCCAGGAAGATCCGAATAGCTTCAAGTCGAGCAACGAGCGCGTAAACCTCATCATAATCGATGCCTTCTTGCTGACTAAAGCCTTGTACCACTAATCGTGCTTTGTTCCGAACCACGACTCCTCTATCGTCTCTCTTACATTTGAAAACCCACTTCGTTTTAATCAACTTTTGATTCTCAGGGAGGTCTACTAGTCTCCACACTCCCAACTTCTCGAATTGTTGCAACTCCTCCTGCATTGCATTTACCCAGCTATCTTCAGTCAACGCTTCTTTATACGTTCTGGGCTCGATCTGCGAAATAAAACATTTCAGTGAGAATTCCTCTTGTAAAGGAGCAACAGATGAATAAAAACATGTAAGTGCTCGGTTGATTTGATCTCTTGTTTTAACACCACTTTGAAGATCTCCTATAATCTGATCTGAAGGATGGTAAGATAATGTTCGTGGCATGATGGTGTCAGGCACAACAACTTCCGATTGCTGAAACGAGATATCTAGATCACCGGTGTGATCCTCAGCTTCAGTTGATGCAACATTTGGATCCTCATCAAATATCGGAGCGTTTTCCGAATCTGAGTCATCGGACTGGTCAAATGATGGAACTGGTTCTACTGGATCGTCATGAGCTGTTCCACTCGGACCTGCCTCGTGATCGTTTGCACCAGTTGTAGGAGCGTTTGTATCCACATCTGGTTGAGAAACCACCAACGGTCTAGGCACCTGATCTTGAAAAGATGATTGCTGTTGTTGGTACAAGTAAGCAAGTTCCTCTTCACTCGGCTCCGTAGGTAGTTGGAACGACTCCTAGAGTTTATCGTAATCGAACAACAATCTGTTTCCGGGAAGTTGAGGTGACGCCGTGTGTTTCTGACAATCCACATGATGAACTTCAATTACCTTCTTCAAACATGGAACGAACACTCTTTTTAAGGGACTTGCGTATCCCACAAAGAAACCTTCATTACTCTTCGCACCAAACTTTCCATCTTGATCTATGAAGGTACACGGTGATCCGAACGGCTCTAGAAACTTTAGATTAGGCTTATATCTGTGAAGAAGTTCAAAGCACGTCTTTTTGTATTTCTTCACAGTAAGCACTCGATTCAAAGTATAGCATGCCGCTGCCACAACTTCACTCCAGAAATAGATTGGTAGTTTTGAATCGGCCAACATGGTTCGAGCAGTTTCAATAAGAGTACGGTTCTTTCTTTCAGCTACACCATTCTACTGTGGAGTGTATGGTGCACTGAATTCATGAAGAATTCCCTTTTCGTTACAGAACTCGAGCATGCGGTTATTCTTGAACTCCGTCCCATTATCACTTCGGATTCTTCGGATTGGTACCTTGTATAATGTCTCCATCTTTTTTAACAGAATCATCAGTGACTCAAACATCTGATCCTTTCTTTCCATGCACGCTACCCACGAAAATCTCGTGTAATCATCAGTTACCACCAGGCAATATAAGTCTCCACTGATACTCTGCACATTCACTGGCCCAAAGAGATCCATGTGGAGTCTCTCAAGCGGTACTCTGATTGAATTCAGCAACTTTTGTGGGTGTGACTTCCTGGTCTGCTTTCCTTTCTTGCAAGCTACACAGTCATCATTCAAATGAAAGTTTCTCAAATTTACACCTTCAACTAAATCATTTGATACAAGAAAATTCATTTTTCTAATATGAATGTGGCCCATCTTTCGATGCCACATTATCGAATCCTTTTCAGTAGCTTTGGTTTTTGACACAAAACATTGTTTTTGATAATCTGTTGTTGTTGCGACACTCATATCAAGAATGTACAAATCATTTACACGTGGAGCTCGCAACAACACCATTTCTTCCGGAATTTTGAAACCAGGTTTTAAGACAAGACATTCATTTTTAGTGAAATGTACGGTAAAAGAATTATCACAAATTTGTGAAATACTGAGTAGATTGTTTTCCAATTCAATTATGTAATTCACTTTCTCGAATGAAATTACTCCATTCGTCAATGTTCCTTGACCGACAATCCTTCCTCCTTGGTTTCCTGCAAAACCCACGTAACCTCCGTTGATTGATTTAACGTCGTAAAGCAGTGCCAACATCCCCGTCATGTGTCTTGAGGCCCCGCTATCCATGATCCATTTTGAAATGATCGACCTGGGCAGCCCCTGCAAACATCATAGCGAATTCATTCAAACAATGAACTCCATGACTTCTTAACTGCTGAAACACTCCCAAACACTACATCACACTTCTCATCAGTCTTAGGAAAGTTAAATGTGACATTCGGAACATCAGTTTTTACTTTTGATTTTACTTCATTTGTGATTGGGGGAAATTCTGCAAGAAACTTATCAAGCTCAAATTCAAATTCATGATTATCATTAGCAACCACTTTTGATTCATAAAATTCCTTTACCCCTTTGACTTTTCTGTCAACCATTTTTCCAAAAATATTTAGAACATTGGGATTAAAGACTTTTGAATCAAACTTTAACTCATTCTCCATTTTCTTCACCTCAACTGATTGTTTTGGTTTAACCACCCATGATTGAGTTTCAAAAATTTTTGTTTTCGGATAAATCTTTGAAGTCTTTTGTGTCTTTGAAGATTCGCCAATTTCGAATGTCGATTTCGGATTATCTTCTGACTTCAATGATTCACCTCTTTTCAAGATGCGGATTGGTGAAACCATTTGTTTTTTACCCTTTTTTGTCAACTGGTGACTTAGGTCGAGGTTTTTAAACAACAGATTTTATGACAGGTTTTTCGAAAACTTTCTTGCATTGTTTTGCCATGTGCCCGATTTCATTGCAGCGATAACAAACTCTTTTGTCATGCTTGACAAAAGTTGACTTGAACGACTCTTCTTTCAGTTTCTTAGCCGCATTGAAATCGTCAACGGCTTTTTGGCTAAAAATGTATTCTTTTTCATCATCCACACTTGGTCCAACAACAAAAACATCATTCATTTTATCCTTTGGCTTAACAACTTTCTTAGCCATCTTTTTCTCAAAACCAATTCCTTTGTTTTTAAAGTTATTACCATTTTTCTTGTTACCATTCCCTTCCCACTTATTTTTGCCCAAGTTGTTGGAACATGACGTAACAAATGACTTTTTAGGTTTCGAAAAGAATTCTTTGTTGTTTATCACATCAATGTCAATTTCAACCAATTTGAAAACCTTTTCAACATTGTCAATTTTTGCATTCTGAAGCGGATACTCAAAATCAGAATAAAGCTTGTCAGTTCCAATCATAGTGTAAACCACCATAATCGGATCATCATTCGTACTCTTGTCAGATTTCGGTATGAAACGATCTAAAAAATTATCCTCATCTTCAGAATCACTAACAGACTTCTCAGAATGAGATTTCATAACTTCAACCTCAGAGTTATCACTCTCTTCATCTAACACCTGATCGACAACAGTCTTGATGACCTGTGACTCGTTGTCTGTGTCGGATGCAGAGAATGTAACATCAATGCTCTCAGGCAATTCATCCTCAATTGTTTTCAACTTGAGATTCAATGCAGATTCCACCCCATCTGGATACTTTTGAGTATAATGATTCCACATTGGGGGTGGAACACTGTTAAAGACCGGTGCAGCATTGGGCTGTTGTGGAAAAATTTGTTCAAGAACATAGGACGATGCAACATAACTCATCAATTTCTTATCAATTCGCTCATTTTCAATTTTAGTCAATTCCAATTCTTTCTTTAATGATGCGATTGTGTCAATATGAAAATTAACTTCCACTTGTTTATCAAAAAGTGTTGCTTTTGCTAGTTTTGTGGCTTTATCATTTTCGACACTTTCTTTTTTAATCATTTTAACTGATCTGGCTAATGTATCATATGCTTCTTTGACTTGTCCTAGATCAAATTTTAATATGTCAGCTTGTTGTTTCAATTCCTGAAACTTAGTGTCTTTTTCAAGACACTCCATGCACGATTGTAAACACTTTTGGCATGGAGTTTCAGACATTGAATCCACTTTCTCAACAATTTCTGCTTCATGAGCAGTTTTCACTTCCTGTTTACCGACATCTTTGGACTCTGACTCAGACACTTTCTTAGTTTTGGTCTCCTCAATTCCCGACTTCTTATCCGACTCCTTTTGAACTGACTCGGTACCGACAGACTCGGGTTTCACAAGTTCTGTGTCTACCTCTCTCAGTTTCGCCATGAGAGCCTTGTCAGCAATTTCTTTCAAAGTGTCTTCGGTCATTTCTTTTTTTACATCGATCATCTCCTCAACAGATTCTTTCTTCTCCTCATATCTTGGACACAATCCAGTCGTCGGTTCTTCAAAGAAACCTGCAAAAGATTCAAAAATTTTAGGAGGCATGATAGATCTCAAAGAACTTGCTAATACCTCCTGCTCAGATTGAGAGTAATGAACTTCTGCATCTAACTCTTCAATATCAACCACATTATCCACAGAAACATCTTCAACAACCACTTCAGATTCAACAACACTTTCGGTCACTTCAACTATCTCAGCCATCATAGCCTGTCCATCACTTCCAGGGATGTATTTATCCCAACTGAATCCCTCAGCAACTTTCTCGTCATCCTGATTCACTATGAGAGCTTTCTCTGGTTTGTTCTCTATTTGTGGTCTTTGAACTACAGGCTGCTGATTTGGTCGGTGATAGATTGCCTGCTTATAATAATCATTCGTGAACGGATTTTGATGATTATTTACTTCACGGTTCGGACACTCTCTTTTGAAATGGCCTCTTTCTTTGCACTTGAAGCAGGTTACTTTAGACTTGTCGAAACCTAGCTTCTGATTAGGTCCAGAAAGGCTATTTCTGCCAGTGATTTCCATAAAGCGCTGTGCTCTCCTCACAAGACTAGCCATCCCCCACTTAATATCTATTAACTCAAGCTCCCCCGGGTCAATCTGATCGTAATCTTCTTTGGTCATGTCCGGATTCCCGATCTTACCTGCTACCAGAGACTCATACGACTCTAACACGGAAGCCAACAATGCAATATGCTGTTTCGCAGCTGATTCAGTGAATTCATTCCCATTTTTGATATTTACTGCGATGTTGCATTGAATCCCAGAAACATAAGCCTGATTTTTTGAACTAGTCGAGCTTTGAGATGATGTCTGTTCAGGAGCTTTGAAATTTGGCTCGCAGCTGGCAAATGGTGAAGGCTTGTTTGTTTGTGGAGTATTTGATGAAGCACTTGATGATGTGTCAGCACTGAAACCAGTTTGTATTTTTGGACTCTGGTTTGTTGTAACTGGAGTACTGCCTCTGTAATACAAAGATACATCTTGTTGAACATTCATTGAGTTCATCTTTCTAATTTTTAGCAACTCCAACTCTTGAGCTTCAATCTTTTCTATGAATCCACTAAGATTCAGATTCCCAAAATCTGAATTATTTTTCAACATCATCAGATAAGTGCCCCACTCTTCATAAGGTAATGCATCAGACAACTTAACAATCAAGTCTTCATTGTTCTTTACAATCTCTAATCTCTTCATCTCAAGTACTAAATGGCAATATCTATCGATCAGTTGCTTTGTTGTTTCACCCTTCATGCCGGTAAAAATATCAAACGCCTTCTTTAATAAAGCCTTCTTATTCTTGATCATTGACACGCTACCTTGAAACTTCACTTTCAATGCATTCCACATAGATTGAGCATTGTCTTCATGTTGTAATAACACTAAAATCTCCTCTTTGATAGCCTGCTGAAGAATACTAATCATCTTTTTCTCGGCTTTGAAATCAATCTGTTCTGACTCTATCAAACTTCCAATACTCTTTGCCTGACCTCTCCCATCAACCGGTGGAACATACTTCGCTTCTATCTTCATCCAACATTCAAAGTGGTTAGCCTGGACCCAGTTCTTAAACCTGCTTGACCATCCTGAGTATTCATCTATGTTCATAAGCTTGGGAGGCTTTTGCATCGTTCCCAATTCATTCTCCATGTTGACATTTTGCATAAGACTACCCGAGGTTTGTCCTGCTACCATACCACTGCCGGCGAAGAAATTGTAGAAATCTTGATTTTCCATTTTTAGTAACAAATTTCGAAAAAAATGTTTAACTTTTTCACAAACAGGTTGTTTTTATCGAAAAACGTTTAACACAGACTGAGTTTCCAACACTTGATCACATATGAAATGGACTAAACGCTCAAAATATGATTTTTACACTAAAACAGGCCTTATAAGCAAAATCAGACACTAAGTGTAACAATGAGCGAAATCATCTAATGCTCACAAAAGCGAAATCTGATAAAGACCTTATGAGCGAAATCAGGTTATGACCTTATAAGCGAAACCTCAAGAGCGAAACCACAAAAATAACACTATGAGCGAAACCACACGAGCGAAACCCCTGATTTCGCTTATACCGTATCAGCGAAATCACTCAAGTACACAAGAGTGAAACCTATTCACGAGCCATTTTAGGTCACTTTTAAGCTGATTTTAGGTCTGAATTTCTCAAGGGTTTGTTATTAGACAATTTTACACTATGTGTTCAAATTTCAGTCCATTTTGTCCGTCGGAAAGTCCAGAAACTCAAAATGTGCTAGAAAAAGGCTTTGATTCAGGTAAACTAGCTCACAACTGGCTCTGATACTAATTGTAGGACCGTTATTGACAGTCGTGTGAGTCAATCAGAGCTAGATACTACCGAGAATGCAGCGGAAATACAAAATCGGCATGAATCAAAGCAGAAATGGAGTAGAAACAGAAGTAGATCACCTTAAAACAGTTTTCTCATTAATCTTTCACAAAATACACGAGCAGCAGTTTGGCTACACGGGAGACATGAACGTACAAAATGAGAAAACAACTATACTATATATAGGGGGAAAGGTTTCGCTTATATGACCATGTTCATATGAGCGAAATCAGCTTCTTGGGATTTCGCTCATATGGCACATTGTCATATAAGCGAAATTATGACATGAAATCCTAAACTTTACAAATTCAACCCCTATACATTCATAATTAACACATCTAGACCCTATACATTCAACAACTAAGACTAAGACGTAGGCTTTAGACATTCGTGCACCAACAACCATGCAACTTGTTTTAAGAGTTCACAAGGACTCGACAAAAGACATTAAATAAAACCAGGCTTTGGAAGACGTGTCTTGTCCAGGATAAGACACATTGTCCAAACCCTAAGATACCGGATGACATCTTTTATTCTCAACATAACTTGAAACATCAAAATGCTTGCCAGATCCACACTTAATTCCTTGAAATACATGTAGTTTGAAAGCATCAACAAAAGTTGAGCGAGTTCATGTGTTTGTTTGTGTGTATGAATAAACCTTTGTAGTCAATGTATGTATGTATGTTTGTAAACTCCTGGTATGAAAGCAACAAGGAACAACAGATCATTAATGGTTTGCAAGGCCATTAATATGTGTGACGTGATGCAGGAAGGCTCAAACCTAGCAAATTTGTCTCTGGGAATAAGACATAGTCACCTCATGGGCCACCTTGGTCCACATGGGTGTGGGCTCGCTACACCCAAATAGATCTATCACTCATGTCCCTCGGTCCTACAATGAGGATTAATTGTCTTAAGCGTTATACCCACCACTCACATGATCTATCAGTACCCTTCCTTAGCTAACCATACCAAATAATAACGTTTGTAAACAGTTTGTAACATGTACTTTACCCCCGAAGTTATAAAACTGAAAATAGTTAAAAGAAAAGGGGGGGGGGGTCATGAACTCACAGTCTTGCGTCTTCGTATCACAGTAACTCAAGCTTCGTCTGGCGTACACGACTACCTACAATCGTACTACTGTCTATTAGACGAGCGGGTCGTGACTTGACTTAGTATTATTTAGTGTCTTTGAATTACGTTTCTTCATGTCTTTAATATTATTCCAAGTTATAATTATTTGCTAAAATATTAAATATTTTAACTTAAATTATATTTATTAAATTTGGGATAATAGTTAAAATAATATATTTTAACTTGATACTTCTCAAGTATTTATACATGTATTTCCTTCCCAAGGATGGGTGTATTTTTGTATTCGTATTCATGTACTTGTATATTTTTGCCTTATATGTGGGGTCGTATTCCGGAGTGTAATTATACGTACAAAAATACGTATTTCTTGTAATTGTTAAGTGTGACAACCGGTGATTTACGACCCTTAATTATGTAATTAACTGGCGATTTAAGCGACATTAAATAGTGTTTACAGCAGAGATTAACTTAATTTGGTCCTCGGAGTGCCTAGAAACGTTTATTCGACTGTACAGTGCGCGAAGGGCGACTTACGAAAAATCTGCTGGATATTACGCGACAACGAACTGAAACAGTACAAAATACTGACGACGCCGACAAATATGGATGTTACACGAATATTTTATGCTTATGGAGTATGGGTCGCGATATCGGGTCTCGTAGGAATTACGGGCCACTTACACATGAGATTGGCTTGTGGGCCCTGGGCCCAAGCCCAAAACCCACAAGCCTAAACCTGCACATAATATATTAGATTTTTTTTCCTTAAAAAACTTAGCAAAATCTAAACAAAATCTGTGCAAAATCTTCCATAATCTCTATAAAATCTAAATAATAGATTTTGTCTCTAAAATTTGATACACACAAGATATACTAAATCTCTACATCTCTATATAAAGGCTCATACCCCCCTTCTTCTTTCTACACTCACACAAACCACAAAAATTTTTTGCCTGCTTTCTCTACCCTCTCTCGATCTCTACATAAACAACAAATAAAAAGACTTCAGCTCCCTAAACCTCCTATCTTCATCTTAAGTCAACCCAGCAGCCCCCCTTTCTTTTTAATGTATCTAATACACACACAAATACTCACATCTCAATCACATAAACACATGAGACTCACCCACTGACCTATCTCTTCTCCCTCTCGCCGAAATCTGGCTACCGGAGCTCCGTTTCCGGCGACACGTTGGTCCGACATCCGACAGCCCCCCCCTCCGGTGAGGGACGGTCAGACGACAGAAGAGAGAGAGAGAGACGGGATGGGAGAGAGAGAGAACCGGTTGTGGTGGTGAGCGAGTGAAAGGGGAGCGCCGTCGCTCACGGCGGCGCGTGGTGGCAAGAAACAGAGAGAGAGAGAGTACCGGCGATGGTGCTGACCGGTGGTCCTTCACTCGGACCAGTTACCCTTGTCTTTATCCAACGGACTTCGCCGTTTTTTCGGCGGTCCCTGTCTCGGACCGGTGGTCCTTGCTTCGATCCGTCGGGATTCATGATGAAGATGATGACACTTGATGATGATGAACAGTGGATTTGGTTATATTGGCTCGTTTATCTCAGGGTCGGCTCAGATTAGATGACGGCTCGGGTCACGTTCCGTGGTTCAAGATTCAGACAACAGTGGTTCGGGTCAGCTCGTTATTCGGGTCAATGGCTCGGTCAACAGTCAAAGATGGTCAACAGTCAACGGGTCGGGTCTCGGGTCAGATTTCGGGTCAACTCGACCCAGTCAAGCCCGGTCAGACGTGGTTTCGGTTCGGTCAACGGGTTCGAGTAAGGCAGTCAACGCAATTAGACGGTTCGGTTGACTCGGCCGAGCCGAGTCAACTTGGTCAACTCAGCTTTTCGACATGAGATATTGGTAAAATATAATGGCATGATTTCTTTTGTCGTTTTCTAATTTAAAATAGATTGTGTGACAACGAGCTCGATCCAGTGTGATTATAGTTTACATTGACATATTTGACGAATATTTTTATACATATTGTTTGCGTTGAGTTATTGATTTCATATTTGTTGTGTTTTGATAAAAAGATCGACAACTTTGATTGTCGGGGTTAGTCAAAAAACAGAGGAAACTCTGCCCGTTTTTCGAGAAAAGCGTAAAAGCAAAACATGTTTTATTGAAAAGCGACTTTTATGAGAACCAATATAAATGTGTATATCACTTTTGACGACGCTTTATCACATACGAAAACGCGAATTCTTTTATAAAATAAATATATTTTATATATTTATTTCAAGCGCCAAACAACTCGTATTCTTTTATGAAATAAATATAACTATCGATTTATTTCAAACGACATCAACACGAAAACGCTATTAAATAAATATAAGTTGTTATATTTATTTCAAAACACCTAAACGACACATAGTTTAGTTACCGTCGTTCATTTACCGTCATAACTTACAGTCGAATCATTCAATTAGCGATTCGGTAAAGCTCGATGACACGTAGTTAGTTACTGCGTTTATTGGAAACTTATAAGGAATTTCGTGTTACGAATGTTGTAGAATGCACGCTAGCGAGTCACGTCTTGGAAACGACATCACGAAGTCGTATTTAGCTAGCTTTGCACATGAATTTTCAGGTGAGTTCATAACCCCACCTTTTACGGTTTTACATTCTTCTAAATGTTTTCGGGGTGGAAAGACATGCACTTTTTGCAAAGCATACAAGAATTACATATTTCTAAACCATTTTACAAGCAAGTTTTAACTGACACAAATGGTTTACGAAAAGCTTATGTTTTACACCGGTTTTTGCAAACAAGCGTATTTTTCGAAATGTGCATACACACGAATTCTAGTTTCTGGACTACGGGAAAATACAAATACATGAGTTATGGTATGATGAATACAAGACTACGGAAAAACATTCTAGATCATGTCTCGAATAGGGTACCATAAGCACCATTAATCAACGTATACATTCAGACCGCGGAACAAAAGGTTAGATCTAATGGGTTTCAGGCAACCCCACTCTTGGCCTACTTCTACCAATGAGTGCTTCTGTGTCTCAGTCAAAGTCGACAAAAATGCCTAGGTTTGGTGGCTTCCTATGTCGTGACACATGTTAGTGGCCTTGCAAACCACTAGCGATCTCAAACATTCATAGTACTCAGTTACAGATACATTCTACATGATACATACAAACATTCATAGTACTCAGTTACAGATACGTTTTACAAGATACATACAAACATTCATAGTACTCAGTTACAGATACGTTTTACAAGTTACATACCATGTTTTCATACAAAGTTTCCATATAACTTGACAAGAAAATGATTTTAAATTCGTTTTCTCAATAATACTTCAAAAACCGGTCATTCAAAAAGATTTATTTCAAATCTTTTACAAACAAACTATGAACTCGCTCAACTTTATGTTGATTTTTCGCATGTTTCTTTCTCAGGTTGCATTTCAAAGTTAAGAACGGTTGGAATAGGAGAACCATGTGGAGTCGAGTACTTAGTGGCGTTCGATTTCTAGAAGTCTTAGCTTATTTGCTTCCGCTGTGCAATGAAGATACCAGTCCAGTCACGCCAATGCTCTGATATTTCGGGGTGTGACAGATTGGTATCAGAGCTATAGGTTACAGCGAATTAGGTTCTGTAGAGATACCTAAGCTCTAACCTCACTTTCCTCTGGGAACTTAGAATATTAAAACCTAAATGCATACAGAACGCATAGACTAGAATATGGTCTCCAACCATTGCCGAAAAACAAACAGTCAAGATTTTGTTTTCAAACATACGCTATTGTGGTGTTATACACATGGTACACAAAAACAATTACATACAAGTACATAAAACCCTGAGAGTTTAGGAAACATGCATTTAAGACCATCGGAAACTCATGTTGAAGTTCATTAAAGGTCATCACGTAGGAACCTCGTTTATTAACTCGGACAAACGCCATTATTATGTCGTCTTTGCTATTTTAGTTAACCGAGCAGGTAACCTACGCAAAACAAAGCACAGGCGTGCAAACTTCATGAAACGCAACTATACATCAACGGAGGTTGAAGTATGTTACATACGACTTACGAGGCACGGTCTATGAGAAGACAAGATGGAACATTTCAGTGCCGATACAAATTCTGCCAGTACGAAAACTATCAATCAGGAAGCGGCGGTTTGGCACGCGGTCCTGCAATAACAGGAATCACTCCAAGGAGAAGACGTATGTCTCCACATTCCCCCTATCTCATTAACGACGAATACGCTATGGTAATGTCACCTAACAACTGGTTATCACATGAAACCCCAGGTAAAGTCCTTAAATTTCTTTTATTGAAATTTCGACTTTCACATTTACTGAGTAGATTTTCGCATCTCTACTCCTTTTATTGGTCATTGTATCACGATCATTCTTTCATTATAACGAATACTCATTTGCTTCATTTCTTGAAAATTCATATGATACGCATGCATCGTTTGTTACGCATGTGGTTTCGTTTCGAATAAGCGTTTCATCAAAGTTCAAATATTATTTCGCTAAATCTAATTATTGATTTGTGATTCGAATGACCCGCATTATTGAAATTGTTGGCTTCTTTGTTATCAAGTCAACACATTTTCTTGAAAATTCCTTTCTTTTTCAAGTTACATACATGGTATTTCATTGTGACCATGCCAAAAGTTTTCTTGTCGATACATGTATTTACTGTCGGCTTGCGCCGAAATCAAATTCAATTGTTTGAACTTGTTTATTACACATATTCAATTCAAGACACCATATGATGTATTGAAAACATCATATTCGAATTCGTTTTAACAAGTGTTTCATTGTTCTGAGTCGTAGTAGATTTGTTTGGTCTACGACTCCATTAAGTCGTTTGTTGATTTCGACACCTTGTGGTGTCAGTATAAACTTGTAGCTTTGGCTAATTATGATTGAGCATTTGATACAAAACTCAGGTGATACTTGATCAATCACCGCTATTATTGAATTGTTTCATTCACTACGACACCTTGTGGCGTCAGTAGAACTTGCAGCCTGGGCTGATCATGATCGAGCGTTTCATGCAAACTATTACATTTGAGCTTGTTGAAATCTAAATTCATTTATTGGATGCAATCATTTCTAGAATTCATTTGCATATTGTGATACATCTTTGAATTCACATCATTCGAATAAGTCTTGATTCGACTTCATGATCGTTCACGTTGGTACTAATCGTATTTTCTACGCATAACGTAAATCTAAGGAGTTGACGTAGTCTAAATTTCGAGGATGAAATTTTATTAACAGGGGGAGAATGTGACAACCGGTGAGTTACGACCCTTAATTATGTAATTAACAGGCGATTTAAGCGACATTAAATAGTGTTTACAGCACAGATTAACTTAATTTGGCCCTCAGAGTGCCTAGGAACGTTTATTCGACTGTACAGTGCGCGAAGGGCGACTTACGAAAAATCTGCTGGATATTACGCGACAACGAACTGAAACCGTACAAAATACTGACGACGCCGACAAATATGGATGTTACACGAATATTTTATGCTTATGGAGTATGGGTCGCGATATCGGGTCTCGTAGGAGTTACGGGCCACTTACACATGAGATGGGCTTGTGGGCCCTAGGCCCAAGCCCAAAACCCACAAGCCTAAACCTGCACATAATATATTAGATTTTTTTCCTTAAAAATCTTAGCAAAATCTAAACAAAATCTGTGCAAAATCTTCCATAATCTCTATAAAATCTAAATAATAGATTTTTTCTCTAAAATTTGATACACACAAGATATACTAAATCTCTACATCTCTATATAAAGGCTCATACCCCCTTCTTCTTTCTACACTCACACAAACCACAAAATTTTTTTGCCTGCTTTCTCTACCCTCTCTCGATCTCTACATAAACAACAAATAAAAAGACTTCAACTCCCTAAACCTCCTATCTTCATCTTAAGTCAACCCAGCAGCCCCCTTTCTTTTTAATGTATCTAATACACACACAAATACTCACATCTCAATCACATAAACACATGAGACTCACCCACTGACCTATCTCTTCTCCCTCTCGCTTGGACCGGTGGTCCATCACTTGGACCGGTTACCCTTGTCTTTATCCAACGGACTTCGCCATTTTTCCGGCGGTCCCTGTCACACCCCCAAAATCCACTCGCGGAGTACCACCGCTTGGAGGCGTGACATGACCAGGATCAAGCCACCAATCATATTGAACATAAGTAATTATATCAAAAGTCATTCATCAATACGATAGGTGTTTACAAAACCAAATATAAACAAGTGTGTAGCGGAAGCATTACTGTTAAACCCATCATAAGTTTAAGTACAAAAAGTTATAATGTTTGACAACACATTCACGATCCATGTCCACAACGACTGTGCCTCCCGTGCAAGCTCCAAAAGCACCTATGGTCCTGCAAGGCATGTAACAGAGAGTCAACAACTAGTTGAGCGAGTTCACAGTGGGTTGTTTAGTAATAATGTTCGTTTCATAAATCGTTTGTTTGTTTAGTAACCCATGTATCGTTATCAATTACATCGTTGCCCTCCAGGCATGTTTGCGAAGATTAGTGGGGGTTTCCCATGTATTGTAGACTAGTTTTATTTGTATCGCGGCCCTCCAGGCATGTGTGCGAAGATTAGTATAAGTATCGCGGCCATTCCAGGCATGTGTGCGAAGATTAGTATAAGTATCGCGGCCCTTACAGGCATGTTTGCGAAGAACAGTTTCAGTATCGCGGCCCTTACAGGCATGTTTGCGAAGAGTAGTTTCAGTATCGCGGCCCTTACAGGCATGTTTGCGAAGAGTAGTGGGGGCTTCCCCATGTATCACTAGTCTAGCAGTATCTATATGTGACCTTTCCCAACCGAGGCCAGTAATCCATAATTCCCAATAATAACGTAAGTACAGATAATCATCCAGTCCCATTCCCTACCCCGGGAATCCCATGCCTTGGTAAGAGTGTGAACTCACCTTGTTTTGCTCGGTATGCTAAGTATGTGCTCACGGTTAATCAATCACGTCCTAAGGTATGCACGAATACATAATCAGTTTGCATTCAAGTTGTTTGCACGTATACATCATCATCATCAAGAACATCGCATTAATAACACAGAGTATCACATTGCACGTATTTGCAATCATACAAGTATTGCCTTTATTCATAACAGCAGTTATCTAACCCAGTTAAGTTTAACAGAATTAAAGTAGATTACTGTGTTGATTACACAGTTGGCGAAACACACATATTGGCGAAACACATATTCTGTTTCGTCGTGGTCTTGTTTGGCGAAACAAGATTCCATTTGGTCAACTGTCCTTAGCGAAACACAAGTCGGCAGAAAGCATGTTGACGAAACACATATTCTGTTTCGTCAATCGGGGTCTCGGCGAAACACCTTTGTTTCGCCAAGCGTGTTTCGTCAAACATGTTGCAGAATCATCAAAGAATTATTAAGCCTTAGTGGCCAACAACTATCCATCACCACTAAACCTCATTGGACCTCCAACATCAACAATCCGATTGGACCTCCCACATAAACAACCGATTGGACTTTTGGCATGAATTAACAACCCTACCAAACATCATTATATAAAAGTGGCGGTTCACAATTTCCCACCCATCTCGATTTAATAAACAACCCATGTTACTAACTATGAATCTTATCAATCCAGCCGACAATTCCATGAGGTGTTCCTTGTTTTACTAAACAACAACATATATATACAAACAATTAGCAAAAGAATCTTCGACTAACATATCTTGTCAACGCACACATGGGCCGTAATTAAAAGCATTCATCAAACAGACTTTTAAATCAATAAAAAGTAATCGATTCTGTATATTCACACTAACCGAGATGTTCGGAAATGATGGTTTGATCGCTAAAGAGAGGGCTTGGGGAAACACACAGCTGCCGTCACACTTGGGAGAGTTTTAGGGTTTTGATTTTGTTAAAACGTGTGAAACTGAACTCGTTTCCCCTAAATATACACGAAACAGTGTTCTGGGCCCTTACTGGGCTTCGCGTAACTGGGCTTGGCGAAACAGACTTCTGTTTCGTCGAGATGCTTATGGCGAAACAGTCTGTTTCGTCGGGTCCTGTCTGTTTCGTCGAGTCCTTTTATGTGTTAACAGTTTAAGTTTTCAACAGATTTCATGTTATACAGCCAAACACAAAATCATGCAACCACAATGCGTTCATAAAAATATATAAAAAAAAAAAAACGTGTACAGTTACAAGTTAAACAAGTCAAACAACTACACAGTCAAAGTCAACGTGCACTAAATGCGAAAATGAAAGTCGGAAACTCGAGTTGTCACATTATCCCCAACTTGAAAGAAATTTCGTCCCGAAATTTAGCATGCGGTTACTGAGGAAGCTAGGTAAGTTATCGTTTACTGGTTTTCCTGGGGTGTCACATCATTCCCCCGTTGAGTTGGAATTTCGTTCCGAAATTCCGTAGTAGCTTCAGCCTCAGTAGTAGTTGCATTGTTTTCGAACAACTGGGGATATTTGAGTTCCATTTGATCTTCGCGCTCCCAGGTGAACTCTGGGCCGCGACGGGAGTTCCAACGAACTCGTACAAGAGGTATTCTAGTGTTCTTGAGGACCTTAACACCCCGGTCCGTGATTTCAACTGGTTCTTCGACGAAATGCAACCGTTCGTCGATAGTGAGCTCCTTCAAAGGAACTATAAAGGTCTCATCTGACTGCCACTTCTTCAGATTCGACACATGAAAGACGTTGTGAACTGCACTGAGTTCAGCTGGTAAGTTCAGTCTGTAGGCCACTTTGCCTATCTTTTCTATGACTTCAAATGGTCCAACGTATCGTGGATTGAGCTTGCCTCGTTTGCCAAAACGAACAACACCCTTCCAGGGTGACACCTTGAGTAGTGCTCGATCCCCAACTTGGAATTCGAGTATTTTCCTGTCTTTATCAGCGTATACTTTCTGACGGTCACGTGCTGCCGCCATGCGTTGTCGTATTTGAGCAATCTTTTCAGTAGTATCAACTACCATTTCCGGACCTGTGTTCTGACTGTCACCCACCTCTGCCCAACAAAGAGGTGATCGGCATTTACGCCCGTACAATGCCTCAATTGGAGCAGCTTTAATGCTGGTGTGGTAGCCGTTATTGTACGAAAATTTTACAAGTGGCAGATGTTTTTCCCAGTCGTTGCCAAAGTCAATTACACACACCCGAAGCATGTCTTCTAGAGTTTGAATAGTGCGCTCAGACTGCCCATCCGTCTGAGGGTGATAAGCTGTGCTCATGTCTAATCGAGAGCCAAAAGATTTGTGCATTGCTTGCCACAGTTCTGAGGTAAAACGTGCATCACGATCGGAGATAATAGATGTGGGCACCCCGTGCCTCGAGACAACTTCTTTAAGGTATACGTCTGCTAGAGTGGAGAACTTATCCGTTTCCTTGATAGCCAAGAAGTGAGCAGACTTTGTGAGTCGATCCACGATCACCCAAATAGTATCATTTCCGCGCTGAGATCTAGGCAGGCCAGTAACAAAATCCATGGAAATTTGCTCCCATTTCCATTGTGGTATCTCAGGTTGTTGGAGTGGGCCTGAGGGTTTCTGATATTCAGCTTTGACTCTCGCACAAGTCAAACGCTTGCTAACGTAAGTTGCTATGTGGGCCTTCATGCTAGGCCACCAATATGTAGTTCTGAGGTCGTGGTACATCTTATCCGAACCAGGATGTATTGAGTAGCGAGACTTATGAGCTTCATCCATTACAAGCTCGCGTAAGTTTCCATAGAGTGGGACCCAGATGCGTCCTGTTACATAGTAGGCTCCGTCTGCCTTTTGTTCTAACCTTTGCCTTGAGCCGCGTAGGGCTTCAGCCCTGACGTTTTCTGGTTTCAATGCTTCTACCTGAGCATCTCGTATCTGTGAAGGAAGACTATACTGAATAGTGAGTTGCAACGCTCGTACACGTCTAGGTGTAGTATCCTTTCGACTGAGGGCGTCGGCCACCACATTGGCCTTGCCTGGATGGTACTTTATAGCTCATTCGTAATCGTTAAGTAGTTCAACCCATATACGTTGTCGCATGTTCAAATCTTTCTGCTTGAAAATATGCTCAAGACTCCTGTGATCGGTGTAGATGGTGCACTTGGTGCCATACAGATAATGTCTCCATATCTTGAGTGCAAAGACAACAGCTCCAAGCTCTAAATCGTGCGTAGTGTAATTCCGTTCGTGAATCTTAAGTTGGCGCGAAGCATAAGCAATAACTTTATCCCGCTGCATCAACACACATCCAAGACCTTGGATAGATGCATCGCAGTAGACTACAAAATCGTCCGTGCCTTCAGGTAATGAGAGGATAGGTGCGCTACAAAGTCTATCCTTTAAGTGCTGAAACGCTGTTTCCTGTGTATTACCCCAACGGTAAACAACACCTTTCTGTGTCAGTACTGTGAGCGGCTGTGCAATCTTTGAGAAGCCTTTGATGAACCGTCTGTAATAACCCGCCAAACCCAAGTATTGGCGTATTTCGGTTGGTGTACGAGGTGCAGGCCAGTTCTTGATCGAATCTATCTTGGATGGATCGACATGAATCCCATCCTAGTTTACCATGTGGCCTAAGAAGTGGACTTCACGAAGCCAGAAGTCGCATTTTGAAAACTTAGTGTACAGCTGTTCCGTTCGAAGGAGTTCCAGAATAAGTTGTAAATGCTGTTCGTGTTCCTCCCGATTCTTCGAATAAATCAGGATGTCGTCAATGAAAACAATAACAAACTTGTCAAGATAAGGTCTGCACACCCTGTTCATAAGATCCATGAAAAACCGCAGGCGCGTTCGTTAGCCCGAATGGCATGACCAAAAACTCGTAATGGCCGCAGCGAGTTCTGAATGCTGTTTTGGAGACGTCCTTATCCCGGACTCTCAGTTGATGGTAACCCGACCTTAGATCAATCTTTGAGTAATAGCTCGACCCTTGCAACTGGTCGAATAAGTCGTCGATGCGTGGAAGAGGATAACGATTCTTCACCGTCACCTTGTTCAGTTCGCGGTAATCTATGCACATACGAAAGGTACCGTCTTTCTTCTTTACAAATAATACTGGAGCTCCCCAGGGCGAAGAGCTAGGACGTATGAAACCCTTTTCCAAAAGTTCCTGCAATTGCTTAGACAGTTCTTCCAGTTCAGTTGGAGCTAAGCGATAAGGTGCTCGAGCTATAGGTGCTGCTCCTGGAGCTAGCTCGATCTGGAACTCGACCTGGCGATGAGGCGGTAGCCCCGGTAACTCTTCGGGAAACACTTGAGGAAAATCGCGTACCACGGGAATATCCTCAATCTTTTTCTCTTTCTTCGACGTATCAGTAACGAGTGCTAAAACAGCTGTGTGACCCTTACGTAAACACTTCTGAGCCTTCAAGAAAGAAATGATGCCACTCACGACACCACTCTTGTCGCCTTGAACTTCGAGAGGTTCTTCACCAGAGCGTGGAATACGAATGGTCTTCTCCTTGCATAGGATCTCTGCTTGTTGTTGGGATAACCAGTCCATACTAATGACGATGTCGACACTATCGCAACGCTGGGGTCATTCCTAGTATCACTCTGACCAATCACGAACACTCGACCCCTGGCACCATTGCCGTCGTTATTACCCCCGTTATTGTCTTCCCTAGTTCTCGTTTCCTTGGTTGTGGTTCTGATTCTGGTTCTGGTTCAACCGTGGGCAGTGTCTCTTGAAGAGACCTTCAACACCACCCTGATAACATCCCTTATTACCCTGCCTTTGCTGCTGATTCTGTAGATCTTGTGTCTGTTGTTGTTGGTTCTGGCTTGCAGGACGTGAGTTTCCACCATCTTTGGTTCCATGACCAAGCTTGTCACATCTTTGACAATGATTGCGGTTGCACTGCCCGCGGTAGTGCAAGTTACATCGTTTGCGCTTAGGGTGGTTTCCCCTGTATCCACCCTGCCCTTGACTACTAAAAGGTTGCTGACCAGGACTTTGGTTGTCATCGATCTTTCGCTGCTGTGCCTGGGACGGAATCGTAGTCGAACCCTTGCTAGAGGTTCCATCCCACTTTCATTTGTTGTCACTGGGAATAGCAGAAGTAGTAGTAGTAGTACCAATACGTCTAGGCAGCTTGTTCTGTTCCACTGCCTGGTCTGTGAGATGATGAGCAAGATGGGTAACATCTTGAATAGTAGCAAGATTAGCAGTTATCACATGGCTTTGAATTTCTGGCACTAAGCCCTTGAGGTACAGCTCATTGCTCTTGATGGAAGGATCCACCATAGTTGAACACAATGTTGCCAGTTTATTGGATCGTTTCGTGTACGCTTCTATCTCTGACCCCGTCATCTTCATGTTAAAGGACTCCACTTCCAACTTGTGGATGGCATCATAACTACTGTATTCACGTTTGATCAGTTCCTTAAAATCATTCCATAGGGTGGCATTAGCAGCCGCCAACCCAGCCTTTGAACTTGCGCGCTCCACCAAGTTAGCGCGGTGCCTTCGAGAGTATCAGTGGCCTATTTCACCTTACGAGCCTCAGGTCATTCGCACATTCGAAGACCGATTCGAGTTCCTCGAACTAATGGAGGAGTCCAACAGCTCCTTCCGTGCCGCTGAAAGTAGTAGGACGACAGTCCATAAAAGTCTTGTATGTGCATACAGGTGGCTGAGCGTGTTGACTTGTCGTGTGCGTAAGAGTAATCAAAATTAAGCACAAGTGTTGAGTTACAAGAGTAGGATCTAAAGATCCTAGAGTAAGTGGTGATGGCAGGTTACACCTCCTGCCTGGGCAGCTGCGAGTGCTGCAGCAACTTATTCAGTGATCGAAGCCGCCAACTGGGCTTGAGTTAGGTTAACGCGTCCACTCATGATCTTGACATCAAGGAGAACATGTGGGTGAGAGGTTCGCGAATAGTGCGAAGAGAGTGAGCACACAAGTATTCTCAAGCGATAACATATAGTAGGTTCTGTAATCTAAGCATACCACGAGCAAAGTTCTATGTAATTCTAGCAAGTAGGTAAAGTAACATGAATAGTAGTACCTATGATGTTGAGCCTTGCACGTGGAGCGAAGCGTCGTTGTGGATCGTTGAGAGCACTGTTCTGGTTATAGTCTGGTTTTAACAAAATCGTTTTCCCCTTATTAAAACCGAGTTCTCTATAACCAATGGCTCTGATACCAATCTGTCACACCCCCAAAATCCACTCGCGGAGTACCACCGCTTGGAGGCGTGACATGACCAGGATCAAGCCACCAATCATATTGAACATAAGTAATTATATCAAAAGTCATTCATCAATACGATAGGTGTTTACAAAACCAAATATAAACAAGTGTGTAGCGGAAGCATTACTGTAAAACCCATCATAAGTTTAAGTACAAAAAGTTATAATGTTTAACAACACATTCACGATCCATGTCCACAACGACTGTGCCTCCCGTGCAAGCTCCAAAAGCACCTATGGTCCTGCAAGGCATGTAACAGAGAGTCAACAACTAGTTGAGCGAGTTCACAGTGGGTTGTTTAGTAATAATGTTCGTTTCATAAATCGTTTGTTTGTTTAGTAACCCATGTATCGTTATCAATTACATCGCGGCCCTCCAGGCATGTTTGCGAAGATTAGTGGGGGTTTCCCATGTATTGTAGACTAGTTTTATTTGTATCGCGGCCCTCCAGGCATGTGTGCGAAGATTAGTATAAGTATCGCGGCCATTCCAGGCATGTGTGCAAAGATTAGTATAAGTATCGCGGCCCTTACAGGCATGTTTGCGAAGAACAGTTTCAGTATCGCGGCCCTTACAGGCATGTTTGCGAAGAGTAGTTTCAGTATCGCGGCCCTTACAGGCATGTTTGCGAAGAGTAGTGGGGGCTTCCCCATGTATCACTAGTCTAGCAGTATCTATATGTGACCTTTCCCAACCGAGGCCAGTAATCCATAATTCCCAATAATAACGTAAGTACAGATAATCATCCAGTCCCATTCCCTACCCCGGGAATCCCATGCCTTGGTAAGAGTGTGAACTCACCTTGTTTTGCTCGGTATGCTAAGTATGTGCTCACGGTTAATCAATCACGTCCTAAGGTATGCACGAATACATAATCAGTTTGCATTCAAGTTGTTTGCACGTATACATCATCATCATCAAGAACATCGCATTAATAACACAGAGTATCACATTGCACGTATTTGCAATCATACAAGTATTGCCTTTATTCATAACAGCAGTTATCTAACCCAGTTAAGTTTAACAGAATTAAAGTAGATTACTGTGTTGATTACACAGTTGGCGAAACACACATATTGGCGAAACACATATTCTGTTTCGTCGTGGTCTTGTTTGGCGAAACAAGATTCCATTTGGTCAACTGTCCTTAGCGAAACACAAGTCGGCAGAAAGCATGTTGACGAAACACATATTCTGTTTCGTCAATCGGGGTCTCGGCGAAACACCTTTGTTTCGCCAAGCGTGTTTCGTCAAACATGTTGCAGAATCATCAAAGAATTATTAAGCCTTAGTGGCCAACAACTATCCATCACCACTAAACCTCATTGGACCTCCAACATCAACAATCCGATTGGACCTCCCACATAAACAACCGATTGGACTTTTGGCATGAATTAACAACCCTACCAAACATCATTATATAAAAGTGGCGGTTCACAATTTCCCACCCATCTCGATTTAATAAACAACCCATGTTACTAACTATGAATCTTATCAATCCAGCCGACAATTCCATGAGGTGTTCCTTGTTTTACTAAACAACAACATATATATACAAACAATTAGCAAAAGAATCTTCGACTAACATATCTTGTCAACGCACACATGGGCCGTAATTAAAAGCATTCATCAAACAGACTTTTAAATCAATAAAAAGTAATCGATTCTGTATATTCACACTAACCGAGATGTTCGGAAATGATGGTTTGATCGCTAAAGAGAGGGCTTGGGGAAACACACAGCTGCCGTCACACTTGGGAGAGTTTTAGGGTTTTGATTTTGTTAAAACGTGTGAAACTGAACTCGTTTCCCCTAAATATACACGAAACAGTGTTCTGGGCCCTTACTGGGCTTCGCGTAACTGGGCTTGGCGAAACAGACTTCTGTTTCGTCGAGATGCTTATGGCGAAACAGTCTGTTTCGTCGGGTCCTGTCTGTTTCGTCGAGTCCTTTTATGTGTTAACAGTTTAAGTTTTCAACAGATTTCATGTTATACAGCCAAACACAAAATCATGCAACCACAATGCGTTCATAAAAATATATAAAAAAAAAACGTGTACAGTTACAAGTTAAACAAGTCAAACAACTACACAGTCAAAGTCAACGTGCACTAAATGCGAAAATGAAAGTCGGAAACTCGAGTTGTCACAGTCCCTGTCTCGGACCGGTGGTCCTTGCTTCGATCCGTCGGGATTCATGATGAAGATGATGACGCTTGATGATGATGAACAGTGGATTTGGTTATATTGGCTCGTTTATGTCAGGGTCGGCTCAGATTAGATGACGGCTCGGGTCACGTTCCGTGGCTCAAGATTCAGACAACAGTGGTTCGGGTCAGCTCGTTTGTTCGGGTCAACGGCTCGGTCAACAGTCAACGGGTCGGTTCTCGGGTCAGATTTCAGGTCAACTTGACCCGGTCAAGCCAGGTCAGACGTGGTTTCGGTTCGGTCAACGGGTTCGAGAAAGGCAGTCAACGCGATTGGACGGTTCGGTTCGGTTGACTCGGTCGAGCCGAGTCAACTCGGTCAACTCCGCTTTTCGACACGAGATATTGGTAAAATATAATGGCATGATTTATTTTGTCGTTTTCTAATTTAAAATGGATTGCGTGACAACGAGCTCGAACCAGTGTGATTATAGTTTATATTGACATATTTGACGAACATTTTTATACATATTGTTTGCGTTGAGTTATTGATTTCATATTTGTTGTGTTTTAATAAAAATATCGACAACTTTGATTGTCGGGGTTAGTCCAAAAACAGAGGAAACTCTGCCCGTTTTTAGAGAAAACCCGTAAAAGCAAAACATGTTTTATTGAAAAGTGACTTTTATGAGAACCAATATAAATGTGTATATCACTTTTGACGACGCTTTATCACATACGAAAACGTGAATTCTTTTATAAAATAAATATATTTTATATATTTATTTCAAGCGCCAAACAACTCGTGTTCTTTTATGAAATAAATATAACTATCGTATTTATTTCAAACGACATCAACACGAAAACGCTATTAAATAAATATAAGTTGTTATATTTATTTCAAAACACCTAAACGACACATAGTTTAGTTACCGTCGTTCATTTACCGTCATAACTTACAGTCGAATCATTCAATTAGCGATTCGGTAAAGCTCGATGACACGTAGTTAGTTACTGCGTTTATTGGAAACTTATAAGGAATTTCGTGTTACGAATGTTGTAGAATGCACGCTAGCGAGTCACGTCTTGGAAACGACATCACGAAGTCGTATTTAGCTAGCTTTGCACATGAATTTTCAGGTGAGTTCATAACCCCACCTTTTACGGTTTTACATTCTTCTAAATGTTTTCGGGGTGGAAAGACATGCACTTTTTGCAAAGCATACAAGAATTACATATTTCTAAACCATTTTACAAGCAAGTTTTAACTGACACAAATGGTTTACGAAAAGCTTATGTTTTACACCGGTTTTTGCAAACAAGCGTATTTTTCGAAATGTGCATACACACGAATTCTAGTTTCTGGACTACGGGAAAATACAAATACATGAGTTATGGTATGATGGATACAAGACTACGGAAAAACATTCTAGATCATGTCTCGAATAGGGTACCATAAGCACCATTAATCAACGTATACATTCAGACCGCGGAACAAAAGGTTAGATCTAATGGGTTTCAGGCAACCCCACTCTTGGCCTACTTCTACCAATGAGTGCTTCTGTGTCTCAGTCAAAGTCGACAAAAATGCCTAGGTTTGGTGGCTTCCTATGTCGTGACACATGTTAGTGGCCTTGCAAACCACTAGCGATCTCAAACATTCATAGTACTCAGTTACAGATACATTCTACATGATACATACAAACATTCATAGTACTCAGTTACATATACGTTTTACAAGATACATACAAACATTCATAGTACTCAGTTACAGATACGTTTTACAAGATACATACAAACATTCATAGTACTCAGTTACAGATACGTTTTACAAGTTACATACCATGTTTTCATGCAAAGTTTCCATATAACTTGACAAGAAAATGATTTTAAATTCGTTTTCTCAATAATACTTCAAAAACCGGTCATTCAAAAAGATTTATTTCAAATCTTTTACAAACAAACTATGAACTCGCTCAACTTTATGCTGATTTTTCGCATGTTTCTTCTCAGGTTGCATTTCAAAGTAAAGGAACGGTTGGAATAGGAGAACCATGTGGAGTCGAGTACTTAGTGGCGTTCGATTTCTAGAAGTCTTAGCTTATTTGCTTCCGATGTGCAATGAAGATACCAGTCCAGTCACGCCAATGCTCTGATATTTCGGGGTGTGACATTAAGTATTCTTATACTTAATGTTATATTAACTTTTCCGGAATAATATTTCTAGTAAAAAAATACATTAACATATATTTCCAAAATATATATTTTGAGGATTATTATTTAGAAAAACTATCTATAATTTTCCTTTGGCAAAAATATTTGTATTTCCATATAAGTTTCAAAAATAATATATTTTCAAGTCTAACTTGGAAAATATATATAAACTTATTTTTCTCCAAAAAATAATATACTCCGTTTTTGTTTGAGAAATCCTATATTTCTTCCAGAAATAATATATCTTTTAATATTTCCAAAAAAATATGTATTTTTATTCACCCAAAAATAATATATTTTCTTTTTGTCAAAAATATGATATAACTTTGTAATAATTGTGAAAATCATATTTCATTCACTTGTTGTCCAAAATATTATTTACCAAAATATACATATGAATAATATTTCCGGAATATTTTGTGAGTTATATTCCTTTGTTCGGTTTTACCGGTATTTTGGGTATTCTTTGTATATTTATTCCTTGGAATTTTGTTAATATTTTGGATTGTAATTTTTGGTATTATGATGAGTTATATTATTTCAAGTCCTAAAATAATATAATTAATACACATAGTATACAAATAATCACACACATGGTGCCTTCTAAATATATATTTCCTAAATACATATTTAGTCACTTTTATTTGTAAAAACCAACCTCCAATATTTATATTTTTGAACAAAAATTCTAGAGTAAATTGCCATTTTAGTCCCTGAGTTTTGTCCAAATTTGCCATTTTAGTCCAAATAGTTTTTTTTTTCGCCTTTGGGTCCCTGACTTTTCCATTTTGTTGCCATTTTGATCATTTTGTCTAACTCCATCCAAAAACCCAGTTTGTACATAATCACTAATGTTTTCAGTTGCCATTTTGATCCAATTCCAAAAAATAAAAAAAAATCCAAAAAATCCAAAAAATTCTAAAAAATTCTAAAAAATCTAAAAATCAAAAAAATTCTAAAAAATCATAAAAATTCTAAAAAAATCCAAAAATCATTAAATGTTTCGGCACGAACCGTTTCGACCCGTACCGTTTCAAACCGAACCGTTTCGACCCGTACCGTATCGAACCGAACCGTTTCGACGCGAACCGTTTCGAACCCGTACCGTATCGAACCGTACCGTTTCGACCCGTACCGTTTCGAACCCGAACCGTTTCGAGCAGAACCGTTTCGATACGGTACGGTTCGAAACGGTTCGCGTCGAAACGGTTCGGCTCGAAACGGTTCGGGTTCGATACGGTACGGGCTCGAAACGGTTCCCGTCGAAACGGTTCGGTTCGAAACGGTTCGCGTCAAAACGGTTCGGTTCGAAACGGTTCGCGTCGAAACGGTACGGTTCGAAACGGTACGGGTCGAAACGGTTCGGTTCGAAACGGTTCGCGTCGAAACGGTTCGGTTCGATACGGTACGGGTCGAAACGGTTCGGGTCGATACGGTACGGGTCGAAACGGTACGGGTCGATACGGTACGGGTCGAAACGGTACGGTTCGATACGGTACGGGTTCGAAACGGTTCGCGTCGAAACGGTTCGGTTCGATACGGTACGGGTCGAAACGGTTCGGTTCGAAACGGTTCGCGTCGAAACGGTTCAGTTCGAAACGGTTCGCTTCGAAACGGTACGGGTCGAAACGGTACGGGTCGAAACGGTACGGGTCGAAACGCTTCACGTCGAAACGGTTCGGCTCGAAACGGTTCGGGTTCGAAACGGTACGGGTCGAAACGGTTCGCGTCGAAACGGTTCGGCTCGAAACGGTTCGCGTCGAAACGGTTCGCGTCGAAACGGTTCGGCTCGAAACGGTTCGCGTCGAAACGGTTCGGGTCGAAACGGTACGGGTCGAAACGGTACGGGTCGAAACGGTTCGGCTCGAAACGGTTCGCGTCGAAACGGTTCGGTTCGATACGGTACGGGTCGAAACGGTTCGGTTCGAAACGGTTCGGTTCGAAACGGTACGGTTCGAAACGGTACGGGTCGAAACGGTTCGTGCCGAAACGGTTTGTGCCGAAACATTTAATGATTTTTGGATTTTTTAGAATTTTTATGATTTTTTAGAATTTTTTTGATTTTTAGATTTTTTTGTATTTTTTAGAATTTTTATGATTTTTTAGATTTTTTTTTTATTTTTAGATTTTTTTTTTTATTTTTTTGATTTTTTGGAATTTTTTTGATTTTTTGGAATTGGATCAAAATGGCAACTGAAAACATTTTTTAAGGAAATCCCCAAAATACCCCTGTTACAAACTGGGTTTTTGGATGGAGTTAGACAAAATGATCAAAATGGCAACAAAATGGAAAAGTCAGGGACCCACAGGCGAAAAAAAACTATTTGGACTAAAATGGCAAATTTGGACAAAACTCAGGGACTAAAATGGCAATTTACTCAAAATTCTATGGCAAACTTTATGTGAAAAATCCATGGTTTAAAATATAATTCTAAGTGTATGTTTACAAATATTTTCTAAGTGTTTAATTTTTAGAAAAATTTCGTCATAGTTTCCCCTAAAAATGGAGGTTTCCATACCTTGAAGGTATATCATTTTGTTAGAACCTTGAGGTTTATGCATAGAGAAATACAATAGTTTAGGGTTGGTCTTGTAATGTTTAACTAGTTATTTTGGGTCACATGTATGTAATGGGTTTTGGGGTGATCTCGAGTTGGCTTAGGGTGGTCTCGATCCATCTTTAGGTAGTATATAAGCAAACCCACATTATGTTTAGAGGGTTGATCAGTTTGTTGAAGGTGGTAGACCACTCGAGATCCTGTGCTTGTCTTGTATCAGTCATCGGCTCTAAGGTGAATGCAAGAAAGTGTTTTGGTTTGATTTATTTTGTTTATATTACTATATAGTTTTCTTGAATCCGCTTGTGTTTGGTTTCTGCACTTACACAAGTTATTCTTGATATCATTGAAAGATCCTCAAGGGATTTACAATTGGTATCAGAGCCAAGAAACCAAGTCTTGGTTCGGTTTTGATATCATTGGATTCAAGAAGGCATTACTTGTTACTGATCTTGTTTGCTAGTGTGTTATTACAGAATTTCAGTATTATTAGTGTGTTCGGATTCAAATTGTTCTTCGCAAATCTTGATTAAAGTTGCTGATTTTGGTTTGTGATTCGTTGAATAAGGTGTTTGCTGAATTAACGGAAGTTTGTTGAGGATAAAGATTCAAAGATCTCATATCTTTGAATTTTTGGAAGCTGCTGAAAGTCAGGGATCACAGTTACTTTTATCTCACAAATCTGTTTTGCAGGGTCTCGATTCGAAATCAGTTTAGTCTCGACTCAAGATCATCAGTCTCGAGTGCTCAATTCTTCCGTCTCGATTGGAAATCTCGTTCTTGTCTCGACTGGAAACTGCAGTGATCTCGAGTTATCAATTTTAACTCAAAATCGTTTGTCTCGACTGGCTTCAAGTTTTTGGTTGTTCCTGATATCGACTCGCAACACCTGTCTCGACTCAGGACCTAATCTCGACTCACTACACCGGTCTCGACTCAGGATTCAGTCGCAACACCTGTCTCGATTCAAGATTGAATACACTTGCAAACTCAGTCTCGATTCCTCGTCTCGACTCGCAACGACAGTTACAACGTCTTTCAGCTTTTGAACTTTGGACTCTTGGACTCTTGGACTTTAATAATGTAGGATCGTTTTCAGACCCGAACGAGTCGATCAGAAGAGTTTATCTCAACACGAAAGGCGGAAACAGACGTGTAGAGTTCAATTCAGCAAGATTTACACTTTAAACTGTTGTATGATTGATTTGATGACGTTTTATAACCTGACAACACTTCGGCAGCACTTCGTTGCACAAACCGGAAAGTTACAAATGAACTAGACATGTGAGGTATTTATAGAGGAGCTATTCCGTTTGAAGGTGGCATGACACCCTTCAAACGAAATCTAATTCCCTTTGAACTTGTCACTATCTAATTCCCTTTGAAAATGCCAATTCCCTTTGAAAGTGCCAATTCCCTTTGAAAGTGCCACTTTCTAATTCATGGGGAATAAGTCATTTCTTACAAGACTCGATACAAGACGAAGTCGACAGACGCATGCACCAACAGACTCCCCCTCGAATGTTGACGAGTCTTCAGTGTCGAGTCTTCGCATCTTCAGTCTTTATCAGTCCTCTCGAACTCTTTGAAGTATCTGACGCTGTAAGTATCCTCAAATCTCCTCTCTTCTCTTTTTCATCTGCACCAATACATTCCTTCCCTTTAGGTATCTTCAGACTCCCCCTTTCGATATGTTGGGATCGCAGCCTGGCTTGTTAAAATCACAGAATCCTCAGGTATCGGAACCTGGCTCTCTATCATCTATCCAAGATCACCTATCTCTTATCCTGCACATTCTCTACCCAAAAATAAGTTTTCTGATGATAACTTGCAAAACAATCTCACCATCTACTTAACCATTTGCAGGAATTATACAATCAAAGAATGATTTTACAATGTAGATCTCTGATGAAAACACTTGAAAATATATCATTTTTATTTTCAAAACAACACACTCTCCCAAACCATCTGTTCATCATGTTTAGCACTCAGAATTTTGAAAATTAGCTCTCCAACACCAGTTGTCGAAAATCTTTTTGATTTTTTCAAAATTTATGCTAAAACACACTAAAATCTTTTTGGATTTTTAATAACAAAGGAATGCAGTAAAGAAATATTTACATACAATATTTTTGTGAGTTTGTGTAAGAGGATCATATCAGTTTATGAGACAAATCACCAACACCGTTAAGCTTTAAACATTTTAAGCTCTAAACGATTCACTTAGATTGTCAGTATACTGATCCACTTAAATTTTCACACAAAGTTCAACTGTTTTGAGATACGAGATTAATGTCTTAGATACTTAAACTTAATCGCGTGTCCCACCTCAGAATATACTCCCGTATCCAGATCCCAATATTCAGTCTTACAGGTGAATATACCACAGATGATATCTGTAAGGGGTTAATTGCAAAAACCGTGAGAGCTCAGGTCAGAACTTCCGTTCAGCAGAGAGATGACAGCTCGACTTTTGGTGGGTCCCCTTTAGAGGATCTTTTTTTACAACAGCATTGATTATCAATTTTATTGTTTCATCATTTTATGCTGAGGGCGGCGCTATATTTCAAGCAAGCGTAAAGTATTCTCCGAGGACTAGGCCATTGCTTCCGCAAAATCAGAAGTCCCGGGATAATACCCCAGATATCACTGAGCATAAAGACCTAGTATCTCAGAAAGAGGGACCTTTCAAACAAGATTTCGGGGGTTACCCATATATCCGAGAGATGTTTCCCCACGATATAAGCAAGTTTGAATTTAGGTTTATATCTCATCACAATTTACTAAATGTGCAAAAACCTACTGGCACATCATCAGTGAGACCGTTTATCACTTTTTAACTTTCCATTTCTTTAGCATGTTGTGATAGTCCACTGATGTACTATCATTTCCTCTTCTTTGACACAAAAACTCATTTTTCATTTTATCATGTTTTTGTCTTTTTCAAATTTTCAAATGTTTTTGAATTTTCTAAAAATTTACTACTCCCCCTAAAATGCAAACACATTTTAGGAAATTTGAAAGCAAACTATACAATAAAGTGACAACTGATATCGAATCACTTCAAATCGCCATCCACTTGGCATAAACAATCAGAACTCCCCCTCACAACAAACTATTTTCCCATTATGATTTCAAAACACTTAAGTTTGTTTTAATCAAATGGTTTTTTCGGAAAATAAGTTTTGTTGATTGATTTTAACCATTTGTAGGTTAGGGGATAAACTCATCATTTTGTTTCTCAACCACTTGTAGGAAATCAGATACAACTTAATGTCCCTGATTTACCACTTGTAAGAATAGTTCAATCAAGTTCAATCTAATGACCTTGATTAACCTTCAATTAAAACACAACCTCTTTTTCAACCACATGGCTTACCAACCAATACCATTTGTAGGTTGAATTCTCAGAATGCCGATTCCTACTCCTCACTTACCAACCTGGGAGCTCCGGCAAGTCCACAGACTTACTGTTCGTAATATGTACCATCCCAGTCACAAACCAGGGATGGTTCAACTTTATCTTTCTTTGTCTTCTTCTTGTAAAACTCCTTCACTCCTTTGACCTTCCTGTCAACCATTTTTCCAAAAATGTTATGGACTTTGGAGTTAAAAGCTCTTTCAATATCAAATTCTTTCTTTTCAGAGAAAAATTGATTTGAAATCTCAACTTTTCCAACTTTCTTTTTAAAATTTTCAGCCCGAAGTGGTGGAAAATTCACATCATCCACAGTCGGCACTGATTTTTCACCTTTTACCTCAACCTGTGGCTCCTCTGATTTTGAAGAATCAGAATCATTGCTAGAACTATCAACCGATTTCTTAACAACCCATTTTTGGTTGTCAAGGTTAGCTTGTTTCTTGTAAAATCTGTTTGAATATTCACCAATTTCAAATTTTGAATCTTTGAAAAGTTTGGTTCTATCAATTGGTGGTTCAAACTCAACTTTCTTTTTCAGTTTACGAAAAACTCCCTGTTTTGATTTTATTGCCTTTGAACAATCTTTGGCAATATGTCCAACAGTGTTGCATTGGAAACAGGTTCTCGTTTCTTTCATTTGATTAGCAATCTTCATTTCTTCTTGCTTCTTTGCAA
>JARYGA010035452.1:0-29866 GCA_030545235.1 Helianthus tuberosus | reverse complement strand
CTTCAGTACACTGATTATTGATGTATATTACTGTTACTTTCTTTTTTTTAGAGAATCGAAAATTTAGGGTTTGTGCAATCGGATCTTTTGGAATGAATATGGTGTACAGCAGATTGATGTGTGTGTAAAAAATGTGATTTTTTCATAGAAATAATAGATAAAAAAGGTTATACTTGGTGTACACAAGTGTATCTTTGGTTGTAGCTTGGTTTTTATCTTCGTATGATGATGTAAGGTTGTTACTGTACACCTATGTACTAAATTTAAAGAGGGTATATTCTGGAAGTTGTAAACTGAAGTAGGTTTTTACTGACTCTGTTTTTGTAATAGTTTGTAGAATATGGTGAATCTGCAGTATGCACACTGGTGTATCTTCAGGAAGAAGTGCACAAGTGTAAGTATCTTCAGGAAGAAGTGCACAAGTGTACATATGTAGAATATGGTGAATCTGCAGTATGCACACTGGTGTATCTTCAGGAAGACGTGTACAAGTTGTTACTGACTATGTACTGAATTGTAAGTATCTTCAGGAAGAAGTGCACAATTGTACATATGTAGTGTACATTTATGTATCTGCAGTATGCACACTGGTGTATATGATGTTGTTAATCAGTGTGGCTGCTGCAATACACAACAGTGATATATAGACTGTTCGATCATTTAATTTTACGGATAATTTGCAGGAAAATGGTGTTCCTAAATAGAGTATGGAATAGGTCTGATGTGCATTCAGATGAAAGATTTTCCACCTAGTGTGTGGCTGGGAGCTGCGATTGTCAACTGCTTTGCTTCAGTTCTTAATTATGAAGAGGTTAATAGATCTAAAGAAACAAATCCGTGCCATTTCTGCCACACATATTGTTTTGTAAGTTCTTTGTTTAGTTTATTTTAAAAATTTAGCAATATGTGTGTACAAAGACGCATTAAAATAATGTTGGTTTCTTGTACACTTAATGTAGACTGAGGATGTGTTATATAACAATGAGTATGACGATGCGGAACAGCTGGATTAGTTTGAAAGTGCTCTGTTCTTGGTGGTCGAAAGGAATAGGTGACCACTAACAATGGGGTTGATTAAGGAGTGTTTGCCATGCGGCGCATGGAAAGATGGATGATTAACAAAGGAAATTTGGTATAGTGGTGTGACTCGTGACTCAAAGGCAAACAAAGAACCATGAAAGAATATTGGCAAAAGCGAATGAATATGAAAAGGCGAAGAACGCTTTCAAATGTTAATTTTATTACTCCAATTCAGTGTATGACACTAGTTATGAAGTTGTAGGTCTTTAGATTAAGAAGTTTTAGACTTTTGATTATGTACAACACAGTCTTTGGTTAGAAAACATATTATATTTATGGGTATGTATTTAACTTACAATTTGTTTTAAGTAAGCATCGTTTCGTTTGTGTGTATTATGTTGTTTTTATTTTTTATCGTCTGTATTTTACATAAGATATTCATGGTTTAATTTGAGTATAGATAGGCGTTTGCTGGAACATTACACAGGTAAAATATGTATACACAGATGTATTGTAGTCATCTGTACACTGGTGTAATGCGAAATACATAAGTGTATCCAATAAAAAAACATGCTTCCAATACATAAAAAAATAGTAATCTATAGAAACTATCCAGCATCAGTTATTACTTCACGTATAATTGAGATCATCGTAACACAACAAAATTAATTAATAAAAAGACAAGCAACTTTACAATGCAAATAAAAAAAAACAGAAATTCAGCCATTACGCGATCGCGTAGCGTGTTAGCATAGGAGCACACTAACTTCACATCATACTTTTTTCCTTAGACGTGTCAAACACACCTTTTCGCCAAAGCTTTCATATAGAAGTACATCAGACCTATGCCAGGCTTTGTTTTGAATACCATTTTCCTGCACAATATCCATAAAATTAAATGACTGTAGAATCTAATTACATTTACACCGTATAACAACATAATGTACACCAGTGTATAGACTACAAATACACAAATGTATACCATATGTGTAAACTTTTTCACTGCTTATTAAACTGACCTCAAGCCTGTCTTTATACGGGATTGCGGAGTTGCAGGCTCTGTGTCACAAGATCTAAAATCCCCGTTTCTATACTGCATTTAGTGAAGTAAAAATAAAAGTATCAATAGCTATAAGCTATAAAAAAACTACCAATAAGTATGGTTTGTGCAGTCCAATCACTCAAAGATACAACAAAGTCTCTTAATATGCATTACCTTTTGTGGCCCCAAGCTGCAATAATAGGTTGAAATACTTTAATCAGATGAAGCCAACCATATACTAACACAAGCACCAACAAGCGCATTAAAAGACTTAACATGTTGGTCACATTTTCTCTCAGGCATTTCGTCAAACACCTCGGATGCATGATCAAACATGGCAACTTTCACATACAAAAAAGCTCAAAGGCGGTAAGACCTGCCAGCAAAAATACAACTATGTTTCAATGTTTTTGTCGGGATAATCAATGGAAAACAGACACAACCGGGTTTAAAGTGGACTGCCGGAAAAAAGTTTTCAGAATCAAACCTGGGTTGCGATGATACAGCAGCTGCCGGAAATCAAAGTTTTCAACTTAATGTTTCTAGATTATTGTTCGTCGGAAACCAATGTACACCGATTAACGTTCGCCGAAATCTTATGCCGTCTCCGATTAATGTTCGTCGGAAATCAATGTACACCGATTAATGTTCGCCGGAATCTTATGCTGTCTCTGATTAATGTTCGCCGGAAATCAATGTACACCGATTAATCTATCTTCATACGAAATACGACGTGATGATGATGATGATCGAATACTGATTGATGTTGATGATGATGATCTGATGATTTTCTAAAACCAAATCGAACAACGAAAGAAAAGAAACTTGCAATTTTGATTTTTTGCTTAATTTCTTGCATTCGAATCTTGATTCATTTGAGGGAAATATTGAAATCACAAGATTATAGGAATCAGTTATCATGTTTGGTAACTGATTGTGATAAATGTCTTTAAAAGTTGAGATATAATTTAAAAAATAAAATTAACTTTATATGGTTAATGACAATCCTACCCCTTATCATCTTAAACAAAATCAAGGGCCAATATTAGTTCACACGGTTCGCAAACATGGATGTTGTTCACTCATGATCCCTATCCTATATATATATATATATATCAGTAGTTCTATCGGTGGCCCATGTGAAAACTAATCAAGTAATATGCATGTTTCTATAGTATTGTCAGTAAACACCCATGTGCAATAAATGATGTGTTGATTGGGAAATTGTAAGTGGCGGCCCTATTCTTGGATTCAGAGCCCGTCCAACCATTTTGGTGGCCCTAAGCGATTTTTTTTTTGGAGGCCCTTAACTTGTTATTGCCGGTTTAGTGTTTGTAGGTAGATCATTACTTAGCGGCTCATTATTTGTAGGTTCATGTTCGTCATAAGTTTATCGACTTTGTGCTAGTTACAAATTTTAGTAGGAATCATTTTTGTCATTCAAATAAACCTTTCTGTTTCTTTTAATAACAATATATTCGTGTGCTCAACAAATAAGATCTCAAACAATCTTCAACTAAAAATGTAGGAAATTAAAAAAAAATGAACTTACCTTAAAAAATGGAAGATGTGCAGAACATTTGTGAGTACCAGACCAAGAACTGAAGAGAATGGAATCGTTTCGCTAGACTGAAACAAAAAAATGGACTATGAAACCCAAATCGAAACCGAAATTAGAGAAATAAATCAAATGCAGAGGTGCAAACAAATGGTAAAAAAACCGAGAACTGCAGGATTTGGCACTTGCGAAGTTATTGCCTTTATCACAAATGCAGAGGTGCAAACAAATGGTAAAAAAATCGACCATTCCTCTTCTAACAGACGTTTAATATGCTTTGATTGTGCCTCTTTCTCTGCATACCTTTTTTCATGAATTCTAACCTAACGCTGATTACTGATTCACAGCCCAAAACAATGATAAACTTAGCCCAATACTAATATTACATATAGAATAAGTTCTAAATATGAGGCCTTTAATATGTGGTGGCCCTAGGCCCAAGCCTTACCTATTAACACTAATGGGCCGGCCCTGCTTGGATTTGTATAATATGCATAATATAATATAATTTTAGCACATAAAGACTAAGAAGGATAATGAAGGGATGGACGATGGAAACTGTGAACATTGGGTTTGGATTTAATGTATTGGGCCGCCAAGTTATTGTTAGTCTAGTATGCTTGTCATATGAAATTACTTGTAACCCAATTGTTTGTTGTATATATTATGTGAACTTGCCTAATTACTTGAGTGTAAACCGAACTGATGATATGTGCCATACTTGTTTACTACTTGTGGAGTATGTACAAAGAATATGTGATTTATGTGTATATGGAAACTGACTGTCGTTGGTAACCACATTAGGAATTGGTTGATTATTATGGAACAAGTAACTAGTCATACCGAGCAAACCAAGGTGAGTTCACACTCTTTATAAGGCATGGGATTCCCGGTGGTTGGGAATGGGTTAAGGAATTCAAAACGGAACCTACATATTCTCCTTGGGTAGGATATATACCTCCATCCTCCATGGGTAGGGTGCCACTATTAAATCTGTGTATTCTCCTTGGGTAGATTACGTACATTCGTCCTCCTTGGGTAGGACAACAACCTTAAACTTACTAGACAAAACTCTATCATTAAGTCCTTCATTTTTATATCGACTTAGTCGCCGGGCCAATGGCGAGCGGGTCATTAGTTAATAGCGCTATTAGGGTTGACAAGCCTCACACCATGCAGGTAGGACGGGTGTGTACTAATGGATCTGGGCACTCAGTCAATGATGATAGACATTGACTTAGGGCACAACTTACTTTCGTCAGTTGTCGATATGGTAACGGTCTAGTGGTTCACATGGGGAAGCCCCCACTGATTATGGATATGGTTTGGGGAAACAAAGATACTGGTTAACTTATGGTTTGCAAACAGACTCATGGTTTTTGAAACTACTTTAAAACGAACACCAACTGTGAACTCGCTCAACTTTGTTGTTGACTCGTTGTTACATGCCTTGCAGGCCTTTAGGTGCATATTGTTGGAACTTGCTGTCTGGGATGCTGGAGTGGTCATGGGTCGAGATACATGGAAACGCGAGACGAACTTAATGGCTTTCACACACTTGGTTTATGAATTTCTTAATTAATGTATTATGCTTCCGCTGAACGTTAAATAATGTTTTGTAACACTTCTATCAATAATAAATGAAAGTTTTATTTGGAATAATTGTTATGAGTTCAACATGATTGGTGGCTTGGATCCTGGTACGTCACACGCCTAACAGGGACATTCCCTAGGTGGTATTTTGAGGGTGTGATAGATTGGTATCAGAGCCATTGGTTATAGTGAACTTAGTTTTAAAGAGGGAAAAACGTTTTTGTAAAACCAGACTATAACCGAACAGTTCTGAAAACGTAAATACGACCATGACACTCAGCTCCAGATTGCAAGGTTCGTTTCTCGTATACTCATTGTACTACATAACTAGTGAACACTTACATATGATATTGTATGTGACTGCACGTTTAGCACAACAGTATGAATCCGTGTATTACTTGCATGTGTTATAAGACTGATAGGGTGGTGTTTCCCCTAAACATTCATGACTCACGTTTCATAATGCTCTTTGTTTCTACTTGAGTTTGAGAACCATTTGACATGAGTTAGGAGGAGCTGAGATAAGTATGCATTGCTACTTGAGTTTGAGAACCACTTGACATGAGTTAGGAGGAGCTGAGATAAGTATGCAAATCACAATATTATTGTGGGTACACACACAATATTATTGCGAGTCCCAGTGAGCCTTAACAAATGGAAAAGGGGTTCCGTTCCGTTATTTGATCGATGTGAAACATAACAAACCTATAGGGCCTTAGCAGTGATTGTCCCCTACCCGAACGTGAACTTTCCATTCCTCTCTGGATCCTTTCGAATCTCGACGCCATCGAGTATTACCTGAGCACCCATTTGAACGCCTAGCGGACTGTGTAGAATGTTAGGTGCTTGTTTGAACATCCCCGAGCATTTGAACGCCTAGCGGACTGTGTAGAATGTTAGGTGCTTGTATGAACATCCCCGAGTTGGATGTTCCAACGACAATGATTGGTCCATGTCTTTCTCACCTTTCTTCGTTTACTGGAACTTAACGTATTGACGCCTTAGACCCCGAAGCGCGATCACTTCTACAACACTCTAGAAACATACTGTGTATTACACTATCAATTTGCAAGAACGATGGACAAGAGGATGATCGTAGTACACTACCGACCTCAGAATTAGAATGGCCTTGGTTTCTGGCAACGAACAACAGCAAATTGGCTTCAATCGAATCCTTAACCCTGGAGAGCGACTTATGGGAGTCAACACTTATGAATCAATTGGGACGTAATCGATGACAATTGACTATAGGGTGGAATGTGTAATTGCCCGCACCAGGAGTAGTGCCTTAGGACATGGCACGAAATGTGAAAGGATGGACCCTAATGGCGAAAGGTCGCATGACTCCGTTACGAGCAACGACATTAGAAGCAACAGTCATGATGACATTACGGTACTCGCAAATCATGAATTTAGGTATGGAAATTATGGTGGCTTCAACAAGGATTGGCTGATGTTAAGTACGAACGCCAACAACGCATGGAACAATGGCAGTTTTGGGAATCCTAGTAGCAGTAGCAACAACACCGGAAGTGGTACTCGTAGAAGGGCATTTAGGACTGGCTTAGGCGACGCCAGGCATAATAGCAACATGGTAGCTTGTATGAGTAGCTAATGGCTTCGTCTCTGTTCTGTTTAAATCTGATGCTCCTTGAATCTGAACCTATTGTGGGATCGGCTGATGGCAAGACAATCGAAATTTCATATGTTCGTTGGGAAGCAAACTCGACCTTATGGGACAAGTGTTTGACATCGACCTTTTCTCTGCTACCCTTGATAGTTTTGGTACGGTAGTCAGTATGAGTTAGTTATTCAGATATCGCGCAGATATACCCTGTGAGGAGGAAGTTGTCGTCTTTCATAAAGTATCCGGGAGGTGCAGAGGTGTTAGTACATTACGTCTGTAGCTTCCGTCAGCATGTAGTCATATTTTGTTCTGTGTTTATGTTTATTGTCTGATTGTATGTATGTAGTTAGCAGGACAACTCAGGAATAGGGTCTGTATGTAAAAGTGTTGTTTGGGACAAGTTTAACTCGTACGGATGGCAATACGCACGTATGGCCATACGCACGGATGACTTATCCGCACGGATAAGTCATACGCGCGGATGACCACACGTACGGGTGAGTCATACGTACGGGTAGCCCACCCGCACGTACAACACTTATTAGTATCCTGAGTCTGTCTATATATAGTAGGTCCGGTGCAACTTTGTAAGAACTTTTGACACACGCACGGGTAGTCTGTACGTTCACCGGAACTTTGTGACTTTCAGAACGATTAATTGAACGAACAGACAAGAAGTTAAACGTTGAATTCTCTGTTGCATAAATCTGTGATTTGTCTTAATGGATTCCGCACACTAAGACGAAATCGATTCATCTTGTTCCTACGATCAGATCCTGTGTCAACGGGACCAACAAGTGGTATCAGAGCATCCAGGGAGCTGAATCGAGATCAACAACACTGAATTCACCGGAATTCAAGTTTCATTTGCCGATCAAAGTCGAATTTCACCGGAGATTTGACTTCTGTTACCGATTTGATTCAAATTTCACCAGAAATTTGACGGATTTCTTCTATATCTACTTAGATTTTACATTTGTTCTTCATTTGTCACCATAAAATCAGAAAAACCTAAAATTGAGCAAGAATTTACGGTTAAAATTTGTTAAAATCGATATCAATCAACTCGCAATCATTCAAAATATAATCCTACTTAGTTTCATAATCAGAATCAATCTAAAACTAGATCAAATTCATCAAAAATCATGTTTAGTTGTTCGTATTTGATGACGTCATTCACCCGTGCGGACAGCTGTCTGAACGGTTTGGATTAGTTAGTTACTGAAAGTTGTTTGCTGACATCATCATTGTTACACGCACGGTTTACAATCCGTGCGGATAACCAAAATAGTCAAAAAAATCAAAGCTACCCGTACGCACAACCATCTGAGCGGATTACCGTCCGTGCGGATAGACTTTGTTTTCATTCGTATTCCTGTTCGAACGGATAACTATCCGGTTCAAGTGTTTGAAGTTTTAAAATTTGTAAAAATTTTCTAAGTATTTGAAAATTGTTTCAGGTACTTGAAATGGAAGAATTCATGAATCCCTTCAGTGAGATGTATGCCTTCGCGGGTAATTCTGGAGACGATACTTCCAATCGTTCAAATGAAAATCCCAATCCGAATCCAAAGAAAACGTTATCCGATGCACTAAGTGTTGAAAGCGTATATGGTACCTACAACAAACCACCAAAGCTAATGGCAATAGAAGAATATAATCGGTGGGCAAAAAGATTCGAAGAATGGATGAAAGCCTTTGCATATCCGAGCTGGAAGAACTTAAAGAATGGTTTTGCTTCAGAAAGACAAGATTTTGAGAATATGTCAGAAGGAGAAGAAATAGATAACTATATAGCTGAACAAAAATGCATCGCTTTGATTCATCAATCCGTAAGAGACGACATTATTTCACTCATTGAATACACAAACGCAAAATATCTATGGGCAAAGTTAAATAAAAAATGTGTAGGAAGTGCAGAAATAATCAAAAACAAAAAGAAATTGTTGAGAAAGGAGTTTGATTTGTTCGGATGCTTAAAAGGTGAATCTGTTTGTAAAATGATTGAAAGATTTGGACACTTAAAGTTGGAATTGGCAAGGCACGGAGTAAACTATCCTCCAGAGGATCTTGTTGACAAACTGTTCGATTCACTACCAGAGGAGATGGATTGGCAGTACTATGCACTGATGTTAAAGAACACAATTAAACCTGAAAGTTTGACTGTCGACTTGCTGATTGAAAGACTAGAAAGTCATGAATTGGAGATAAAGAAAAACAAAGTTAATCATCCATCATATCAACAAAACATGGAGTTGTACTATCCAAAGAGTATGATTCCGAAGAATGTTTCTCCAAGAACTGCTTTCTCCGCTGAAAACACAAATACTTCAAGTAAAGAAAATCCAAGCTCAAACAGTGGTTTTCATGGAGGTTTTTCATCCAACATTCCAAGTCAGGGATCTTCTTCAAGTTCTTCAAGTCAACAACAATCTGTTCCTAAGAACGCATTTTCTTGCAACATTGCGATCGATTTGAAGAATGCTCAAAATTTTGATGAAGAATCGGCCAAACAGCAGATGATCTTTCTAGCATCTGTTTTGGAGTCATACGAAGGGTTAGTAGCCGGGAAGATAGGTAATACCAATCTGACGAAAGAAGATTATGATCAGATTGATCCCGAGGAGATGGAGCTGATCGATATTCGTTGGGCTATGGCCAGTGCTGTTCGTAGAGCACAACGATTCATGGAAATTACCGGCAGAAAGACAATTGGTGGTGCATCTACTAAGCTGGGGTTTGATAAATCGAAGGTGACATGCTTCAAATGTAAGCAGAAGGGTCACTTCAAACGAGAATGCAGAAATGCATATGCCGATGAGTCAGAAAACCCTTTCAGAGATGATTATTACAAGAGAGCAATCTATCACCAGAATAAATCCGAGCCACCCAGATTGAAGCAAGTTGAAGACAACAAAGAGAAGTCTAGAGCTCTTGCCGTAATCCATGATGAAGAAGGTTATGATTGGAGCGAGCTATTGCCTGAAGAAGATGCTGTGGGTTATGCATTCGTGACGAAGATTATTCCTTTTAAAGACATTAGAACTGAAGAAGAAAAATTCGTCAACCGAAGAATGAAAGCCCAAGCCAGAATGAGCAGAATTTATAACACTTACAAAGAAGCAAAAAGAGCAAAAAGGTGGGATGCCGACAGAGAGTGTTACCTTGATCCTCAAGGAAACATTGCAGTTAACCCAGATTCCATCAATATTGATGCTCTTACCCAACAATTTGCCGAGGAAGAAGAAGCGAGACAAAGAGAATGGTGGGGAGGTGGTGATGAGAAACAAGTTGAGAAAGAAGAAAAAGTCAAAGAAGCAGAACATAAACCAAAGTCAAAGAATGCTGATGATGGAATCATTGATACATCACAAGAGCTAACGGCTGAAAACTTGAGGAAGATGGCAGATAAAGTTCTTGCTGCAAAAGAACTTGAGGTAGTTTCTAGTTCTGGAACTGAGTCAACAAACAAGGTCAGTTCAAATGGTACACTTGAGTCAGGTAAGATTGGTAAATCGGAAAATGACTGCAAAAATTGCATGAAAGAGTGCAAAGTTTGTAGTACAATCACTTACTTCAGTGGTAAGAAGATTGAAGAGTTGACTAGTAAAGTCAAAAGTGTTGAAAATCAAATCTTAAACCGTGACAAAATGCTAAAAGCTTCGAATGATAGATCAAAAGAATTAGCTGATAAAATTGAAAATGATAAAAATGACATTGAAAGAATAAGAAAAGAAAATGAAAAATTGATTATTGAAAGTCGTAAAATTTCTGAAAGTTTTGAGAAGCTGAAGCGAACGGTTAAAGATTCTGATGAGAGAAACAGTAAAACAACAAAAGAAAATCTTCAACTATCAGGAGTTCTTCGAGTAAAAGAGGAGTTAATTAACCAACAACTTGATGAAATTGCAAAATTGAAGCTTCAGTTTGAAGAAGCTAAAATTGAGAATGAACGAATTAATCTAAAACTGAGCAGTTACAACTCTGCAAGCTTTGTTTTGCAACACATTATTCCAAAACCTATTGGTAAAACCAAAGCTGGCGAAGATGTATACTGTGATGGAACTGGGGTGGGGTTTCATCAAGTTCCACCACCGGTTCTAAACAATTTCTCAAAGAAGCAATCTGGGTTGGTTAATGATGATATTGAAACAAATGAGATAAAATTGCCAGAATCAATAGATGTAACATTTTCTTCATCTTCATCATCCGATGACAGTGTTCAAACTGAGATCATAAAAGGCATGGCTGAAAGTGTCTTGGATAGTGATTCGACTGAAGATGAAGAATGTTTTCTAAACAACTACATTCCGAAACCAAAACCTAAAAACAACTCAAATGATGAACCGGGTCTTGTGATGTACAAGATGTCTGGTTCTGATAAGTTGTATTCAGACTTTGAGTTTCCTCTGGAGAATGTTAATGTGAAGAAATTGAAAAATGTTTTCAAACTGGTTGAAATTGATTTGTCTGAAGTGGACAATTTGAAACAAACAAAGAGACATATGAATTTTGAGAAAGATAAAGCTTACTATAAGAAACCTGTTATTCCACCACGTTTTTCTAACAACTATCAAAATAAATGGTCGGGAGGATATCAGGGTGGTAAGAATTATTAGAAAAGGAATGTTCAGAACAAGAAGTTTGCTGTGAAAAAGGTGTTTGTGAACAGTTCACTTTCAGAAGAGGAGTCTGAAATCTTTTTAAAATCAAACGAAGAGTTCTTTGAAAAAAAGGCCTCACAGCCTCAGTCTGAAGGTTCAAGTCGGGTAATTGACACCCGAACATGTTTCAAATGTAATCAAGTTGGACATATTGCACGAAAGTGTACCAACTTGAAGCCTAAGACTGAAACTGTGAAGAATTCTATCAAGAAAGATGTTGTGAAAGGAAAGGCTCCATTGATTGTTGAGAAAAATGTTTTGAGAAATGATAACACCAAGATCAAAACTGAACCTGTTAAGAATTCGGTAACTAAAAATGATAAATTTTACCAACGGGTTGCCTCACCTCAACAAACATGGAAGCCAAAAATTTTCGAAAAGAAAGTTGATTCATCAAAGGTGTCTGAAATTGAAAAATCATCATCTTCTACCAAGAAGAAGTATGTACCTTTGAAGTTTTATGAGAAACAGAAATCGACTTCTGAAAAGAAGTATGTAGTGAAGAAAAATCAACCAGCTAATCAATCTCAAAAAGACGATTTTTTCTTATTCAAAGAGGTTGAAGTTGGAACTGCTGAAAGCCTTAAAATGAATGATAAAAACTTTCCGCCACTTTACACTAAAACAACTCACCTTAATTTCAAGTTACCTGAGTCAAAAGAGGCTTGGGTAACATCAAAATCTCATTAAATGTTTTTTGACATGTGCAGGAGCTTCCAAGATCCGTCTCACGTTGGATTATGGATAGTGGAGCTTCTCGGCACATGACTGGAAAGACAGCGCTGCTGTATGATGTCAGAAATATTAATGGAGGTTATGTGGGGTTCGCGGGTAACCAAGGAGGTAGAATTGTTGGTGAAGGAACGTTATCCAACGGGATCGTCACGTTTGAGAGAGTTAACTACATTGCTGAGCTGGAAAATAATCTGCTAAGTATCTCACAGATATGTGACCGAATGTATACTACTCACTTCACAGACAAAGAGTGTTTGATTTTGAAACCAGGGTTTGTTATTCCTGAAGAATGGATCATCATGAGAGCTCCTAGAGTGAATGATCTGTATGTTTTAGACATGACTGTAGCAACTACAACAACGGGTCAAGCACACTGCTTTGTTTCGAGAGCAACAGAGAAAGAATCAAAGTTGTGGCATCGTAAGATGGGGCACATTCATCTTCGTAAAATGAATCATCTTGTGCACAATGATTTGGTTCTGGGAGTTCACATTAAAGGTTTCCATCTGGAACAAGAGTGCATTAGTTGCATGAAAGGCAAGCAAAAGAAAAAGTCACACCCCAAAAAGCAAGTCAATTTAGTCTCAAGACCTTTGGAGAGACTTCACATGGATTTATTTGGTCCTGTGAATGTCAAAAGTATTACTGGAGAACTTTATTGTCTTGTGGTCACTGATGATTATTCCAGATTCTCATGGGTGCTATTCTTGAAGTCAAAAGAAGAAGCCTTTGACAGATTGAGGGGGTTGTTCAAAAAGATTGAAAATTTGTACCAAAGGCGTATCAGAAGAATTAGAAGTGATAATGGTACTGAGTTCAAAAACAACAATATGGAAGAATATTGTGATGAAATGGGTATCTTGCATGAGTTCAGTGCTCCGTACACTCCACAACAGAATGGAGTTGCAGAACGTAAAAACAGGACACTGATCGAAACGGCCAGAACAATGCTTGCTGATTCAAAGTTACCGATAAATTTCTGGGCAGAAGCTGTTTCCGCTGCATGCTACACGCTCAACAGAGTTCTAACTGTCAAGAAATTCAACAAAACATGCTTTGAGTTGATTAATAACCGAAAACCGAATTTGAAGTATCTTGAACCGTTCGGGTCACCCTGTACAGTTCTAGAACCTTTTGGAAAGATGGGTCCGAAGAGTTTTGAAGGAATATTTGTGGGATATGCAAGTCCTTTACGACGAGTCTTCGTTCCAAGTCTAAAGCGAATTATTGACGCTCAAAATGTTGAATGTCAAGGTCACACAATGCCTCCACAGAATCCGGGCGACTCATGGCGTTTCAATTATGATGTTTTGTGGGAGTCTTTCAACATGGAAGAAGAACCAGAGCTCTTTGATGAGTTGGATATTCTTAGAGAGTATGAAGACGAAAGGTTTCCAGCAGAATCTTTTCGAAAACGACAAGCCTCAAATGATGACGAGGCAGGTCCAAGCAATGCTGGAGAACATGACGATGTTGAAAATGATGTTGCTCAAGAAAATCAGACGGTAGAGAATGTCAATCAAGAATCTGAAAACAGACCAATATTCGATAATGATGATTCAGAATCTGAAGGGGAGCTAATCCAGTTTTCAAATCAAACTATTCCAGTTAGTGAACAAGTTGCTGATCAAAATGTTACAAATTTGGAGAGTGAAGTAGATATTTCAGGCGAAGTGATGCCAAGAACGCTTTCTTATCATCCTGAGGAACTGATAATCGGAGAACTGCAATCAGGCGTCCGCACTCGAAGACAACTTGATCAAGGGCTTACATGTTTTTACTCAACAGTTGCTCCTTTACAAACTGAATTCTCATTAAGTTGTTTTATCTCGCAGATAGAACCAAGGACGTACAAAGAGGCACTTACTAAAGATTCATGGGTAAATGCAATGCAGGAAGAGTTAAGCCAATTCGAGAAGCTTGGCGTATGGAAGCTAGTAGATTTGCCCGATGGTCACCGAAAGATTAATACAAAATGGGTGTTTAAATGCAAGAGGGATGATCGAGGAGTTATCATTCGAAACAAAGCTCGACTCGTTGTCCAAGGTTTCAGTCAGCAGGAGGAAATAGATTTCACCGAAGTATATGCCCCTGTCGCAAGACTTGAAGCCATCAGAATCTTCCTTGCATTCGCATCATGGAAAGGATTTAAAGTTTTTCAGTTAGATGTGAAGTCGGCATTTCTCTATGGCAAAGTGAAAGAGGAGGTTTATGTCGGACAGCCACCGGGCTTCACCGACCCAATTCACAAAGATAAAGTTTATCTCCTTGACAAAGCGTTGTACGGCTTACATCAGGCCCCGAGAGCCTGGTATGAGACCTTGTCTCAACATCTGTTAGCCAACCACTTCACTCGAGGAAAGATAGACGCCACTACTTTCACAAAAGAAGTCGACGGGCATCTTCTGATTGTCCAAATTTATGTAGACGACATAATTTTCGGGTCAACAAATGAGCAACTCTGCAAAGATTTTGAACAAGTTATGAAGCAGAAGTTTGAAATGTCTTCAATGGGTGAGATGAAGTTTTTCTTGGGACTTCAAGTTGATCAACTTCCCGAAGGAACTTTCATACATCAAACAAAATACGTTCATGATGTTCTGGAGAAATTCGGGATATCAGGAATGTCACCAATATCCACCCCATTAGCGACGAACCATGGGATACATCCTGATCTCACCGGAGAGAAGGTAGACGAAACATTATATCGCTCCATGATCGGCTCGTTAATGTACTTGACGGCATCAAGACCGGATATTATGTATCCAACCTGCCTCGCGGCGCGATTTCAGTCAAATCCTAGAGCTTCGCACATGGTAATTGTGAAAAGGATTCTACGCTACCTGAAAGGAACTCCATCTCTGGGGTTGTGGTATCCAAAAGTTGGCGACTTCATGCTCGAAGGATATTCTGATTCTGATTTCGGATGCTGCAAAGTGAATGCTAAATCAACAACAGCGGGGTGCCAGTTTTTCGGACCACGATTGGTCACCTGGCAATGCAAGAAGCAGACCTCTGTCGCTTTATCCACTTGTGAAGCCGAATATGTATCTGCTAGCAGCTACTGCTCTCAGATACTGTGGATCCAGCAACAGATGCGAGACTACGGTTTGCAATTTCTTAACACCCCTATTTTTGTTGATAATGAGGCAGCAATTAACATAACAAAAAATCCTGTTCATCACGCTAAAACAAAACACATTGAAATTCGTCATCACTTCATCCGAGACTGTTTCGAGAAGAAGTTGATACGAATAGAGAAAATCCACACCGATGAACAAAAAGCTGACTTACATACCAAAGCTTTTGACAAAACTCGCTTTAAATATCTTTTGAAACTTAATGGTATGAAGTTGTTATCGGATGCGGAGGAAATTGTTGGCGTTGATGAAGGTGCCACTGTAGATGATGTTGAGAAACAATCTGCAATGGTTTGTCGAATTTTTACTTGTTTTGGTTTTTAGGGGGAGATAGTAGTTTTATTTTCAGAAAATACAAAAACAATAAAAAATTCGAAAAAGCCAAAAACATTAGAAAATTTCAAAAACCCAAAAACATGATAAAATTCCAAAAAGAGTTTGTGTAAAAAGGGAAAATGATAGTACATCAGCTAGTCAGTTACTGTACACTAAAGAAATGGAAAGTTCAAATACGTTAAACAGTCTCACTAATGATGTGTCGATAGGTTTTTACACATTTAGTAAATTTGTTCGGGATATAAACCTAAAATCTTACTTGCTTATTTCGTGGGGAACACCACTTGGATATATAGGTAACCCCTGAAATCTCGTTTGAAAGGTTTCATAATCTGATATACTAGGTCTTTATTCTCAATGATGTCTGGGGTATTATTCCGGGACTTCTGCTGAACGGTAGTTCTGACCTAGTCCCTGGATAATACTTTCTGCAAATGCTTGAAATATAGCATTAAAACCCTCAGCATGCTGAAACAATAAAATTGATAAACGCTGCTGTTGTAGCAAAAAGATCCTCTAAAGGGGACACACCTTAAAGTCGAAGCCGATATCTCTCTGCGTATACGGAAGTATCGACCTGAGATCCCTCGGCCCTCGCATACCTAAATTATGTACAGATATCATTGATGTATACTCACCTGTAAGACTGATTATTGAGATTCTGGATACGGGAGTATATTCAAGAGGTGGGACACATGTATAAGTTTAAGTCTCTAAAACACTAAAATCATATCCTGAACAGATTGAAATGTGTGTAAAAATTTAAGATGGATCAGTATATAGACAATCGAGGTGAATTGTTTAATGTTTAGCATGAAATTAAGCTTAATGGTACTTGTGACTTGTCGGAAGCTGATATGATTCCCTACCACGCTCACCAAAAATATGTTTGTAAATAGTTTACATTTACTGCTTTCTGGTTTATTCTTCTTGCTTCTTTAAAAATCCCAAAAAAGATTTTATTTTTCTGCTCTATTTTTCCGACAAACCAAAGTGGAGAGTTGATCTTCGGATTTGAAAGTGATAGAAGATGCAGGAAGTTTCTGGATTGGAAGATGAGTTTGGAGCTAATCATGACTAATCTGTAATTGATAGTGTGAAACACAAGTTCAGTAAGTTGATACTTGTAATTTTTCAGAAAAATGTCTGAACAAAATTTTCAAAAGTCAGTATGTTTTACTTCAAGTCAACCAAGGTCTTTAAGTTGGACTCGGTCGACAAATTAAGTTTCTTGGGTCATTAATTTGAACCAAGCAATTTAAGTGGATTTCTAAAATCTGACAATTATTGAGAAAAATCAAAGTTTTCATTGAAAAAGTATAGTGTGCCTCATTCGGATGTTCATCCGGACGGGTAGCCATACGCACGGATGGCAATGCGCTCGGGTGACCATACGCGTCTGATGATTGTATAAATTGAGAGTCAAAGAGTCAGTCAAAGCTATACGCACGCACAACACTCTTTCTCTTTCACACTTTGACTTTCTGATTTCAGAATCTTTTGCACGGATCGTTGTTTTCGTTGGTTTGAACAACATTAGCAATGGCAAAGGTATGTTTTTCTAACTTAAATCTGCAATAATCCATTGTTTAATGACTGTTCATCGCTGTTTATCACGTATCTGTTCTTTCGGAGCTTTAAATCTCAGATCTAGCCTGTGTTAGTTCGTTTTGTCATGAATAAATCATAGGTTCTTGTTTAGAATGCTTAGATCTAGGATTTTACCGGATTAATTTGTGTTATAACATGCTAAAATCTGACAGATCTGATGTTTAAATGGTACGAAGTGTCGGGTAGGTTTTTGATAAATTGATCTGTGTATAGGACGTTTTAGACATTGTTGAACATAGGGTTTTGATCGTTTTAACATTCTCTGTGTAGATCTATGTTCAATTTTAGATTTTGACATAGAAATTTTTGGTGTTTATAAAATGTTCTTCATCTGTGACTTGTATCTGCACGTACAACTTGTACGTGCGTATGGCAATCCACGACTCATCATGTTGTACGCACGTATGGTAATCCGTAGCAGTGGCATGTTGTATGTGTGCATAGTAATACTTGACAAGTAATGCTGTACGCACGTATGACAACCCGTGTCAAGGACAGGCTGTACGCACGGATGGTAATCCGGAGCAATTCTATGTTGTACGCACGGATGACAATCCGTGAAAATGCTATGTTGTACGCACGGATGACAATCCGTGACAATGCTATGCTGTACGCACGGGTGGCTATACGCGATATAGACAAGTTGTCCGCACGGACAACTTATCCGCACAAACAAGTCATGCGTACGGATAACTCTTCAAGTGTTATATCTTGCAACAAGTTTTTCTTGACAAAATATTTTGAGATTCCAAAATTTTAAAATGAATAAAATTTCTGCAGGATTGGGATAAAGCTCATAATATATATTGTGCTTTGGATGGTATGTATACCGAAAACATAGTAGTTCAAGATGTTGCAAATTTTTTGAGGGAAAGTAGAGTTTCTAAGGCCTTAACTGATAAGACAGTAGTATATGAATCGCATGTGAAACGTTTTTGGACTGCTGCAAGATACGAAGAAAGTGATAAGACCATTTATTCAGCTGTATCAAAGAAAGATGAGAATGGAAAAGATGTAGATTTAGAGATGAAAGTGACAGTTGGTGATATTAGGAGAGTTTTGAATTTAGGAGACAATGATAGTGATCCAACCATAGTTTCTGAACGTTTAGTAAAAGGATTGTGGTGTAGGATGGGTTTTGCTGGGAGTGTGAATGGAAGAATGCAGAAGACAAGTTTTAGCCATGCTTATAAATTCATGATTCATTGTGTGCTTCATGCTTTGTCACACAGAAAAGGTGGATATGATGAAACTCAAGATTACATCATGAATATCATTGCTTGTCTTGTTCTGAACAGACCATACAATATTTCTCAAGTAATTTTTTATCACATGACTGAGAATATAAAGGATGGAAGCAAGAGGTTTCTTATGTACCCTAGGTTTGTCCAGATGTTGATAGATGATCAGTTTCAAGGTTTAGAAAAGAAAAGTAGTGACATTTTGGGCCTGAGGCACATGACACCAGATACAATCAGCAGATTGATCAAAGGTCCAGATTCTGGAGCAAAGAGAATGATCTGCAAAATTTCAAATCCAGATTATGTAGCTCCAGAGAACGAAAGCGTGATGGAGATCCTGTCTACAGACATTGGTGGTTGACTGAGGGAAGACAAAAGAGAAAAAGAATGTTGGAGGAAAGAGCACAGAAAAGAAGAGTGAAAGCGCGTGAGCGAAGACGCAACAGAAGGAATTAAAAGACTATGCTGGAAGGTACTACAGCTACATTCGAGGGGGAGTCTGTTAGTACATTACGTATGTAGCTTCCGTCAGCATGTAGTCATATTTTGTTCTGTGTTTATGTTTATTGTCTGATTGTATGTATGTAGTTAGCAGGACAACTCAGGAATAGGGTCTGTATGTAAAAGTGTTGTTTGGGACAAGTTTAACTCGTACGGATGGCAATACGCACGTATGGCCATACGCACGGATGACTTATCCGCACGGATAAGTCATACGCGCGGATGACCACACGTACGGGTGAGTCATACGTATGGGTAGCCCACCCGCACGTACAACACTTATTAGTATCCTGAGTCTGTCTATATATAGTAGGTCCGGTGCAACTTTGTAAGAACTTTTGACACACGCACGGGTAGTCTGTACGTTCACCGGAACTTTGTGACTTTCAGAACGATTAATAGAACGAACAGACAAGAAGTTAAACGTTGAATTCTCTGTTGCATAAATCTGTGATTTGTCTTAATGGATTCCGCACACTAAGACGAAATCGATTCATCTTGTTCCTACGATCAGATCCTGTGTCAACGGGACCAACAAGAGGTTAGCACCAATTCAGCAATGAAGGCCTGAAGTATCCACGGAAGGATTACATCGCTATGCTAGCACTCGTTACTGATGCTAAGGCTAAGGAAAAGAGGGTCGAGGATCCACCCATTGTTCGTGATTCCTTCCTATGTGCTACCAGAAGAACTATCAGGTTTACTTCCACATCGTCAGGTGGAATACTAGATCGGTATCATGCCAGAGGCAGCCCTGATTACTCGTACTATCACCGTTTTGCACCAGGAGGGTTGCAAGAGCTGTCTAATCAACTACGGGAACCGTTGAACAGGTGTTTTGTTGAACCTAGCTTTTCGCTTTGGGAAGTCCAGTTATATCCATGAAGAAAAGCCTTTTCGTATGTGAATTGATTATCGAAAACTTAACAAGGTGACAATTAAAGATCGCTTGCTTTGACCATGTATTGCCAGTCTGTTGACCAGTGGTGAGGGTCAGGCTCCTGTTGGGATTGAACCCTATCAGAGGAACAGATAATTAAAGCCAAAACTAGATCAGAGCAGTGGATCCAGAATAAGCAATGTTTATATACAAGTCTCTCCCCTTGAAAGTGATTTCAACATCTGCTGACATCCTATCTGCTGATCTTGCAAACTGCTGACCTACAACTTCTGCTCAAGAAAAGACCTGATGAAAGACTAAAGCCCTGCTGATTCAATCTACTGCCTTGAGTCAAGCACTGCTGATCCGGACAAGTACTGCTGGGTTCACAGCAGTGGAAGGTTGCAGCAGCTGATCTATAGTCTGTTTTGTAATGTAATGTAATGTAATAGCAGTAGTTAACATAGCAGTGTTTGTATAGATCAGAGGTTAGAGTTTGTTAGGAGGTTAGATGTCACTTTCATGGTGACGTCAGCTAAGATGCTCAGTGGTTTGCTAGTGCCTATAAATAGTTCAGTACTTTGTACTGTTCTATTAGCTCTTTACATCATCGTCTTCTTTGCACGAATAAACACTGAGCTCTGGCTGAGGGGGAGTTTGCATTCATTCATCAATCATTGTAATCGTTATTGAAATAAATTCAATCTTCTGATTCATTGAGTAAAGATGTTTGATCAAAGTATTAGTCTCGTTTAATTGTATGCAAAGTTTGTTTTCATCATAATTCCGCTGCACACTCATCCATTTTCATCTTAATTACAAACATAAAATACAATCAGAAACAAACTCAGATCCAACAATTGGTATCAGAGCCTGGACAGTCAAACTGGATTTAACAATCATTTTGACGTAAATAGTTCGGCTCATAACAGTTGATACTGATCGTTTGTTCGTTTGTTGAAAAACAGAGCAAGGATTAATCACCATTAAAGTTGATTTCTCAGTGTCTGTAAAACAACAAGAATGACGTCACAATCTCAGGATGATAAAAACAACATCGGCTCGATTTTTAAACCACCTATGCTAAAAAGAAATGAGTACAACATCTGGCAGAGGAGGATGGGTCACATCCTCGCTCAACAAAGCACAGGTTGTTGGAGGTCTGTCGTCTTTGGTCCCCACGTTCCCACAGTGCCAAGCGCTGAAGATGCTAAAAAGTTCGTTCCAAAACCAGTTGAAAATTATTCCAAAACCGACTATCAAAAGTTCGAACTAGATGCTAAAGCGTTTAGCATCATAGCATCAGCGCTGCCCAATGAGATATATGCTGGACTGTTACACTGTAACAGTGCCAAAGAGTTATGGGACGCGCTTAAGGAACAGTTTGGGGGAACCGAAGAAGTCATAGAAAACAATAGGGAAATCCTGAACCAACAGTATGAAACATTTTGTCATGTTAGAGGTGAATCACTGACGCAACAGTGAACTGAGGCTTGTTAATACCACTTATACAAACTCAACTCAAAATAGCAGGTTCCTCAGGTCACTGCCAGAAAAATGGGACACCATAGCTTTTGTCACCCGAAACTCACCTGAGTTCAAGGATCTGACCTTGACCCAACTCCATGGTCGACTCCTTACCTACGAAAGGGAGTTGAACCAGAAAAGGAAGTTACAAGAGTCAGGAAAAGCCATTGATGATTATACATTCGGTAACACTGCTCTTCTGGGTCAAGAAGAATCTGGGAGCAGTGGTAAGGATCAGGGTTATGATCACTTCATTGACATAACTGCTGGGGCAAATTTTAACAACCCTGATCCTCACTCTGCAAGTTATGCATTCACTACAAACGAAAACCAGATGTCAGACAATCTAAGCTTTGAACTCAATGATTTGCAACATTTTGATCCCACTGACTTAGAAGAGATGGATATTCTGCACCAGTTGGCTTTGCTAAGTGTTAGAACTAGCAAATTCTATAAAAGAACAGGGAGAAAATTCCCAGGACTTCATGGGAATTTGAGGGTTGGGTTGGATAAATCAAAAATCAAGTGAACACTGCTCACTATGCTGCTGCCCCTGTGCCTGTGCATTATGTCCAAACTACTGTCCCACAAATTCAGTACGTTCAAACCCCTGCTCCACAGGTACAAGTGCAACCTGTTGCACCTCAAACCACTGCTCCAGCAGCAGTACAACCAGATCAACAAAGCTTTTTCACTCAAGGGTTTGTTGACTGGAGCAGTATGCCTGAAGACCTTAGTGATGAAAATTTTGCACTCTATGCTTCTAATGATTCTTCTCATAATGAATTTTGTTTGATGGCATTAGAGTCAATACAGGAGGGGGTTGAAACTGAAGAGGAACAACTGATGTGTGTAAAATGCAACATATAAATTACATCAAATGAGGCGTAAAACTAACCCTTTTTTTAGTACTAATATTGGAAAAAGAGTGTTTTTGTCTTCCTTTTGTATTTTCAGGATTAAATGAGCTCAAAAACGCAAAAGAAGCAAAAAGACAGCTAAATCCAACATAAATACAAGGAAAGGAACATTAGTGGACTGCCCGAACCCTCAACGGCACCTTCCAAAGCAAAATAGAGAAAACAGAAGGCTGAACACGCCCCGTGCTCAGCCAGCACGGGGCCGTGCCCAAGAAGCAGCAGAAAAGACAAACCTATAGAAGCTTCCATTGCCCATCACGGGGCCGTGCTCAGCGGACACGGGGGCGTGTCGAAAGTACAGCAGGCGCATTTATTGTAATTGCGAATTACAATTAATGAGGAGAGAGAGTGTCAGACGGACACGGGGCCGTGCCCAGCGGACACGGGGCCGTGTCCAGCTCTCTGTTCAGCCTATAAATAGGAGTGCTTGGATTCATTTCATCTCATCCCTTGGCACACTACCTCTCTCACACTTCATCCACCACCCACCACCATCACAACACCATCATCCACCACCATCATCCATTGTCCATCGTAGAGTGTGTGAGTCGTCTCGGGATCCAAGATTGATCGTAAGAGTTCTTGACAATCAAGGCCATGTTTGCCTAAGTCTCTTACATCACTTGGTGAAGACAAAGTGTCTAGTATAATACTTTTTATTTCTAATCTTTTGCACTTTTTATTTGGTTTTGTATTAATGACTTTAATAACTAGTTACTTATGTTGAAGGTGATCTTTCCTTATCGTTTGTCCGTGGTGTCTTGGCATTATTTTACTGTCTATATAAAATAAAGGATTTTCACCATTCATATCTCCACGGTCTATATGGAGGTATGTTGGCTACCTGGTAGGGGGTTAAGGGAACGGTTTGGTAAAGGTCTTGCCATTGTTCAGCGTTTAGAGGTCCTGCAATGGACCTGGGTCAAATTTAGTAGGACCTCCTTCAATACTTCACGGTATTGGATGGCGGGGGTCCAAACTCTTTGATCCCCTCATAAGTTAACTACTATTAATACTATAACCCGGTTATTTAGGACTGTATCCCTGCTGACTCAGACTACTTAGCCGAGGGTAACGTCACCGCCAAAAGCGGGGCCTACCACAATACTGCATTAATAACTTAATTCATTATCTTCCAATAATCCACCCCTTTAGGATTGTATCCCTGCTGACTCAAACTACTGGGGTGAGGGTAACGTCACCTCCAAAAGAGGGGCCTACTACAATAACTAAGATAATCTCTTAATTATGTGCAAAAGTGCGGAAATAATCAAAGGTTATACTAGATACGAGTCGGAACCAAGTGATTCATCTTGTCTATCTGTTTTTCTTTTATTTTATTTTCAGCATTTTAGTTAGTTTTATTTTTCTTAGTTTAAAACATTTTTCTAAACTTTTATTTTGGTTAGACGTTGAGGATAAACCGGTACTAAAAGCTCTTGTGTCCTTGGACGACCTCGGTATCTTACCAACACTATACTACACTCAACGATGGGTGCACTTGCCCATATGTGTGTCTAGTGTTAGTGAAATATCGTGTTTTATAAATTTAAAACTTGGCTAAGATAAGTGTTAAAAAGGGCTTAAAATATACACCTAAAATATACGATACTTTCACGCACATCAACAGCTGAGTACTGAAAAAGTGGATGAGGTGACTGAAGCAGTGGCTACTGCTGTAGCTGGTGAAATATTGTTGGGAGAAAGTTCAGGTACCCTGATTGAACCAATGACAGATCCATGGTCTGAAGAAGACAAAGAAGAAGAGAAGGAAGAAAAGGCTGGTGAAAAGAAGGTGAGAGCTGATGATGAAGAGAATCATCAATGTGACTGTGCAATGATGGCTGCTGCCAAGGTATCTCCTCAAGTTTTAGAAAAACTGTGTTCTGACAATTGCATTATTGCTTTTGCTAACATCAAAGTGGTGAACGAAAACCTTCGGGATAAAATCTTAACTGATGAAGTCAAATTTGAAAGATCTTTAAAAGAACTTAAAAATAAATTGACTGAAAAGGAAAAAGAGATCAGCAGTCTGAAAGAAGAACAAAGCATAACCAAAACTCAACTCCAAACTATGGTAGAAAAATACCAAGTTTGCAAAAAGGAGTTGGAGTCCACCCAGATCACATGTGAGAGATGGGTGGAATCATGCAAAGGATATGAGGTTATGCTTGAAAAACAGATAAAAAGCAATGTGAAATTTGGTGTTGGTTATAGAAAACATGATGATGAAACCACTGCTTTTGGAAAATCTGTTCAAACCACTGATGTAACCACTGAGTTCATCCCCACAAACAAAAATGGCCAAGAAGTGAAAATCACTGACAAACTTGGTAACAAAATCACACTTGACAGACCAATAGGATCCTATACTTTTGAGGAGCTTGAAGATTATCAGTTTAAACCAAAATGGTCTGATGAGTGTGATATTCTTGAAAATTTCAAGCCAATGGACTTTACATCAACTGATGGTGTTAAAGCTCCAAAAGCTAAAGTCATACCTCTCAAGGACATCCCAGCAGTGGTTAAAACCTCTGCCGCAAAGGAGTCTGAAAAGAGAAAGAAGAAAGAAAAAATTGATAACTTGTTTTGTGAATTCTATGAGAAAGGAATCATCTAACAAAAGACTGTTTCCACTTAAAAGCTTATGATTTAAACAGAACAAGTGTCATTGTTTCTGCTGAAAGTTGCATTGTTTGTGGTAAAACAAACCACAAAACTCAAGCATGTGTATATCTCAAAAACTTTGATGTGAAAAAGAATGTGTACATTGCTAAAACATCCTTGAGTCCATCATCATCATCAACATCTGTCAAATTCACCAAGAAACAACCACTGCGTGTGCCAGTTCAAACAACTGTTACAAAACAGCTGAACCAAACATCTGTCAAAAGAGATGTTCAGGTTACTGATGCACCCCCTGCCAATCAGTTCAGAAAAGGCAAGGAAAAACAGTCCTACCAAAGGATTCCACATGTTTATGAGGCCTACAAAAGGCCCTCTAAACCCAAAGTGAGTAGGCATCCTTTTGGTTATCAACAGGTGATTGGTCAAGACCCCCAACAGTGGTTAGCAAGAAACAGTACTAAAACTGTCCAAACCCCTGACCTAACCACTGTCCATCATTTTGCATCCATCCCAGACACTGTTGAGACCCCATCCAAAGCCTTGCTGGCTTTGGAGACCCTAATGAACTAATCCTTTTACTTCATGTGCAGGGAGCTTCTGCATGCTTTGATAGTCTTTGGTATGTAGATAGTGGAGGCTCCAGGCACATGACAGGATGTAAAGCCCTTCTTAAAGACTTTAAAATCCATGGAGGGGGTGATATATCCTTTGGAAATAATAGTAAAGGGAAAGTTCTGGGGTCTGGTACAGTGCAGTCTGGAAATGTAAAATTTGAAAATGTCAATCTGATAGACAATCTAAAATTCAACCTTCTGAGTGTGTCCCAAATGAGTAACAAAGGGTTTGGGTCATTCTTCACAAAAGATTGTTGTAGGATTGTTGGACCAGAAATGGTCAAAAAGATTGAAGCAATAATCAAAACTGGTCAAACAAAACTTGTTGCTCAAAGAAGTGGCAATGTTTATGTTGTTGATATGTCAAAAGAGTGTCCCAGAGCTGATGCCTGTCTGTTCTCAGCCGCCTCTAACAAAGAGACAGAACTTTGGCACAGAAGGCTGGGGCACACAAATCTTAAGACAATCACTGAAATTTCAAAAAATGGTTTGGTGAGAGGCCTACCACAAAAATTGTTTTCATGTCCTGAACATTGCATTTCCTGTTTAAAAGGAAAACAGCATAAAAGTTCTTTTAAGTCCATTGAAGAGTCCAAAACAACCCAGTGTTTGCAGATGCTACACATGGATTTGTTTGGCCTAGTTCAAGTCATGAGCCTCAAGAAGAAAAGATATTGTTTGGTTATTGTTGATGACTTTTCTAGGTTTACATAGACTTTCTTTTTACACTCAAAAGATGAGACTGCAGGCATTTTGCAAGACTTTGTGACACAGGTTGAAAAGCAATTTGACCTTCCAGTGAAAAGCTTCAGGAGTGACAATGACACAGAATTTAAAAATAAGGAGTTGGATGCCTTCTGTGTAAAGAAAGGGATTGTAAGGCAGTACAGCATCCCTAGAACACCAGAGCAAAATGGGGTTGTTGAAAGAAAGAACAGAACTTTGATTGAGGCTGCCAGAACTATGCTTGCAGATTCAGGTTTGCCATTAACTTTCTGGGCAGAGGCAGTAAACACTGCTTGCTATGTCCAGAACAGAGTTTTAATAAACCCAGGCACAAAAAGACTGCTTATGAAATTCTGTATAAAATCAAACCACTGATCTCATATTTCAAGGTGTTTGGCTGCCCATGCTTTATTTTGAACTTAAAAGATTCCATTTCAAAATTTGCAGCCAAAATTTATTGTGGTTATCATTTGGAATACTCAACCACTGCCAAGGCCTACAAAGTGTTCAATACACGGACCAAAGCAGTGGAGGAGACTTTGAATGTAAAGTTCAATGAACTTTCATCAATGAAAATCCCAGCAAATCCTGCAGATCTGTTTGATCTTGAAAAATTTACTTTTGAAAATACTGCTGTCAAGACTAACAGTGCAGGTCCATCAGAGGATACAACACCAGACTATGGGTATGAAATCATCATTCCTCAAAGGTCTGCCACAAAGGGAAAAGCATCAGCTGTTCAAAACAGTTGTCAAAGCTCAACCACTGCTACCTCAACAGTTGTTGACCAAAGTAGCCCATCAACCACTGCTTCCACATCCTCAAACACTGCTGACAAAAGTCCCCAAACAGTGGATAAAAGTCAGCAGTTGTCCACTTCATTACCTCCTATTCCACCACCTTTTAAAGCCACTGCTGGATCATCAAAGTCCCCAGCAGTGGTTAGCTCAGATGATACACATTTGCAGCCTTCACCAACAAATGCTATCATTCCATACCAAGGAGATTTAATCTACTTGAGATCTCATCCACCTGATCAAATCATTGGCAACATCAATAAAGGGGTGCTCACAAGAAGCCAAACCCAAAACATTTGTGTTTTTGCTGGTTTTCTATCACTCCACCAGCCAGTCAAGTACCAAGAGGCACTGAAAGACAACAGCTGGGTAGAAGCCATGCAAGAGGAGCTCCAACAGTTCAAAAGATAACAAGTATGGGAGCTTGTACCACTGCCAGAAGAGGTTAGTCCCATTGGCACAAAGTGGGTCTTCAAGAACAAAACTGATGAAAGGGGCATTGTTGTCAAGAATAAAGCCAGGCTTGTGGTTCAAGGTTACAGACATGAAGAGGGGATTGACTATGATGAAACATTTGCCCCTGTAGCAAGATTGGAAGCTATTAGACTGTTCCTGGCCTTTGCTGTCAACCACAACATGAAGGTGTTTCAAATGGATATCAAAAGTGCTTTCCTCTATGGTACAATTCAAGAAGAGGTGTATGTGTGTCAACCTCCAGGCTTTGAGGATCCATTTTATCCAGATCATGTCTACAGGTTGAACAAAGCCTTGTATGGCTTGAAACAAGCACCAAGAGCCTGGTATGAAACTCTTTCCAACTTTCTACTCTCAAATGGTTTCAAAAGAGGTACCATTGATAAAACATTGTTTCTTAAATGGAGAGGGAAGGATTTAATGATTGTCCAAATTTATGTGGATGACATTATTTTTGGAAGCACATGTAACAAAATGTGTGAAGAGTTTAGAGAACTCATGACAGCTGAGTTTGAAATGAGTGCAATGGGTGAGCTGCAATGCTTTCTTGGTCTCCAAGTACAACAATTGCAAAATGGAACTTTCATTCATCAAAGCAAATATGCTAAAGAACTTTTAACCAAATTTGATATGAATGATTGTAAACCATGCAGCACACCCATGGAAACAAATAAGCTGGTCATGTCTGATGAAAAAGATGAGCTGATTGACCAAACACTTTATAGAAGCATGATTGGGTCTTTATTGTACCTAACTGCATCTAGACCAGACATCATGTTTGCAACATGTGTCTGTGCAAGAAGTCAATCAGCTCCCATAAAATTAAATCTCATTGCTGTAAAAAGGATCTTCAGATACATAAAAGGTGCTCCCACACTTGGTATCTGGTATCCAGCTAATGGGAACATCAAGCTTTCAGGTTTTTCAGACAGTGACTTTGCTGGATGTCACACCACAAGGAAGTCCACTTCAGGAGGGTGCCAGTTTCTAGGTGATTGCTTGGTTTCTTGGCAAAGCAAAAAGCAAGCAGCAGTTTCAACATCCACTGCTGAAGCTGAATACATTGCTGCTGCAAGCTGTACAGCCCAACTCCTGTGGCTTCAGAATCAGTTACTGGATTTTGGTATCACTGCCTTAAAGACTCCACTCATGTTGGACATCCAGGCAGCAGAAAATATCATCAAAAATCCAGTTTCCCATTCTACCACCAAACACATTGACATCAGACATCACTTTGTGAGGGATTGCTATGAAAAAGGTTTGATTTCTCTGCATCATGTCCCAACTAAAGACCAGCTGGCATATGTGCTCACAAAAGCACTTGATACAGCCACTTTTGAAAGCTTGGTCTCTAGGATTGGGATGCTGAACATGGAATAACAAGCAACATCTTGTTTTTCTATGAATAAAAGCAACAAAATGTTTTCAGAAAATCAAAAATCCATCCTTAAAAATAGCTCACAATGAAATTTTCATTAAAATCCTTAAAAGTCTGCCATAACCACTGATTGTTCAAAAGTCTGCTCTACTTCAAAAATCTGTCCACTGCTGAAAGTCAACCCCTGTTCTCTCATTTCTTTGATAAACTCTGTTGTTTAAAAGCAGTGTCTTATCCACTGATATGCTATCCACTGATAGTAAAAATCATCCACTGCTTTAATACCACTGCCTTCATCAGTCACTTTCATAAAAGTACTGTCCTTCACTTTCACCAGGGGTTATCACGTGGGCAGTACATAGCGGTCAGACCTTTTGTAACGGCTGCCACGTCAGCATTCACTTTCTTCCCTATAATACCCCCTACTCACCACCAAAACAGGGTTTTACTGTCGAATTGAATTCTTAAAAATTCTCTTCTCAAAGCAGTTTTTCATCTCATCCTTCACAAATTTCTTCGATCATTCTCTTCAAAAATGACAAAATCGAAGCCCTCTGCAAAACCCACTTCCAAATCATCATCGAAAACAGCCTCTCAAAAGGCAATCTCCACTGAAATCCCATATAAATCATCTCACAATCTCCTGGGTCTTCTCACAAAACCAGGAACCACCAATGTTTTCGATTCCATCATTGACACCATGGCAAAATCAAAGTACAAAACTTTGTTTACCGCCGATGCACCAATCTATTTGGAGACCCAAAGAGGGTTCTGGAAGAATGCAACCCATGAAAAACAAGGAGACACTGCAACCACCATACACTCTTTTATAAAGGGTAAAGCTGTCCAAATCA
>JARYGA010035451.1:0-27696 GCA_030545235.1 Helianthus tuberosus | reverse complement strand
AGTTCGATTGTGATTCGAGTTCGATGTCGATTGAGTTCGATTGCATTTCGAGTTCGATTGCGTTTCGATTGATTACCACAACATAACATAAATAAACATGCACAGGTAACACGTAAGGCGCACACACACACACGTATAACAGTAACTAAAATGCGTAGTTCGAGTTGAGATTCGATTCGATGTCGATTTGATTAGCATACTTTGATTATCGTTTCGTTAACTTTATCTCATTGTTACTTCCTACAGTTCACAGTCGTAAGTCGATTAGATGGCGATTGTAATACGTCGATTGTTGTAATTATTGACACTTATTCCACATAATACAACTAAATTAAACACATAAAAGAAATTCTCTACAAGTCGAGTTGCGCGAAATCGGTCGTTGACTTTGACCTTGACTTTGACTTTGACTTCCCGAAAACACGGGGTGTTACAGCCTCCCCTTGTTTAGGGAATTTCGTCCCGAAATTAAGCTGAAAGTTGTACAACACCGTGAATCCCGTTTGAGAACCTTCTCTTTCTAGAGTTTCCCCTTAAACAACTGTGGGTACTTCGCCTTCATGTCGCTTTCGAGTTCCCAAGTGAACTCTGCGCCTCGTTTGCCTTCCCATCGGACTTTCACAATGGGAATGCGAGAGCGTCTGAGTTGCTTGGTTTGGCGGTCCATGATTTCGACAGGCTTCTCCACGAAGTGTAATGTTTCGTTCACTTGCAGGTCATCGAGTGGAACGTGTAAGTCGTGGTCGGCTAGGCACTTTCTGAGGTTTGACACGTGGAAAGTCGGGTGGACGCTACTAAGCTCCTCTGGTAGTTCGAGTCTGTAGGCGACTTTTCCGATCCTTTCCAGAATCCTAAAAGGTCCAACATATCGAGGCGCGAGCTTCCCTTTCTTGCCGAATCGGACCACACCCTTCCAAGGCGATACCTTTAGGAGTACGTAGTCACCAACCTCAAATTCAAGGGGCTTGCATCGTCTATCGGCATAACTTTTCTGTCGATTCCGAGCTTTTACCAGGTTGTCTCGAATTTGGAAAATTCTGTCTGTCGTTTCTTGTAATAGCTCAGGACCGGTTAATTGCGAATGCCCGATCTCGTGCCACACGATAGGCGATCGACATCTTCTTCCGTATATGGCCTCGAATGGTGCCATTTGAATGCTTGCGTGATAGCTGTTGTTATACGAGAATTCGACCAACGGCAGGTATTTATCCCAATTACCACCGAAGTCTATGACACACGAACGGAGCATGTCCTTAAGAGTATGAATCGTTATTTCAGTCTGACCGTCGGTTTGAGGGTGGAAAGCGGTGCTTAGATTAAGCGATGTACCGAGTGCCATTTGAAACGTTTCCCACAGTCGCGAGGTAAACCGAGCGTCACGATCAGCGATGATATCACGAGGCGTCCCATGATTACAAATGATCTCGTCGGTGTAGATTCGGGCTAATCGTTCTACCTTGTAGTCTTCCCGTATTGGTAAAAAGTGAGCTGATTTAGTCAATCGGTCAACCACAACCCAAATGCTGTCGTGACTAGATGACGTGTGCGGTAGCTTTGTTATAAAGTCCATAGCTATACTCTCCCACTTCCACATGGGGATCGGTGGTTGTTCGAGCAAGCCAGAGGGTCTTTGATGTTCAGCCTTGACACTTGCACATGTCAGGCATTTTCCAACGTAGAGGGCAATATCCCTTTTCATGCCGGGCCACCAGTACTTGTAGCGAAGATCCTGGTATATTTTGTCGGCACTGGGATGAATAGAATACTGGGATTTGTGGGCTTCGTCCATCAAGATTTGTCGCAAATTGGTTCGTTTGGGAATCCAAATTCGGTCTAGAAAGTGGAATATCCCATTCGATTTGCTCACAAGCTGGGCTCCATCGTGGTAGATTCTTTATTTCTTTAGAGTGCGTTCGTTGAAACACGTGTGCTGAGCTTCGTGGATGAGGGATTCGAGGTCGTATTGGGCTTGAACATTACGAGTGCTAAGCAGATAGCTCCGTCTGCTGAGTGCGTCGGCAACAACATTTGCCTTGCCTGGGTGATAGCGAATCTCACAGTCGTAATCGTTGAGAAGTTCTACCCATCGGCGTTGACGCATATTAAGTTCCTTCTGATTAAAGATATGATGTAGGCTCCTATGATCGGTGAAGATCGTACACTTGGTACCATACAGGTAGTGTCGCCAAATCTTTAACGCAAAAACAACTGCGCCTAGCTCGAGATCATGGGTTTTATAGTTCTTCTCGTGGATTTTGAGCTGACGAGATGCTTATGCTATAACATTGTCCCGCTGCATAAGGACACAACCAAGACCAAGGTTGGAAGCATCACAATAGACAATGAAATCGTTGTTTCCGTCGGGAAATGTGAGAACAGGAGCATTGCAGAGCTTATGCTTGAGGGTTCGAAAGGCAGACTCTTGTTCAGTTCCCCAAACAAAAGCTTGTCTTTATGCGTGAGAGCGGTAAGTGGCACAACGATCTTTGAGAATCCTTCGATAAATCGTCGATAATAGCCCGCCAGTCCTAGAAAAGAACGGACTTCAGATGGGTTCTTAGGCGTAATCCAACTCTTAACAGCTTCAATCTTCGCAGGATCGACATGAATACCTTGACTATTAACAATGTGACCCAGAAACTGAACTTCCTCCAACCAGAATTCACACTTGGAGAACTTGGCATAGAGTTGGTTCCCCTGGAGTAGCTCGAGAACCAAACGTAGATGTTGCGCGTGTTCGGCTTTCGATTTGGAATAGATCAAGACATCATCGATGAATACGATGATGAAACGGTCGAGATATGGTTTACACACGTGATTCATTAGATCCATGAAAACCGCAGGTGCGTTGGTTAAACCAAAGGGCATAACAACGAATTCGTAGTGGCCATATCGAGTGCGAAACGCGGTTTTGGGTATATCCTCTTCTTGAATGCGTAGCTGGTGATAGCCTGAGCGTAGATCTATCTTCTAGAAGCACGTAGCACCTTGTATTTGATCAAACAAATCATCAATGCGGGGTAAGGGATAGCGGTTCTTGATAGTTAACTTATTCAATTCCCGATAGTCGATGCACATCCTGAACGACCCATCCTTCTTTTTGACGAAAAGGACCGGTGCGCCCCAAGGAGAGGTGCTCGGGCGAATGAAGCCTTTCTCAAGTAATTCCTGGAGTTGGTTTGAAGGTTCACGCATTTCAGACGGCGCGAGTCGGTAGGGAGCTTTGGCAATGGGGTTGGCTCCAGGAATGAGGTCGATACGAAAGTCGATATCACGACTTGGCGGTAGTCCGGGAAGATCTTCTAGAAAAACATTAGGAAATTCTCGAACCACTGGAACGTCTTTTACTTCCTTCCTCTCTTTCTTTTCCTTCTCCGCTACTACAATGTTAGCCAAGAAAGCCCTGTATTCCTTGCGGAGATACTTGCTAGCTTGAACACATGACATGAGCTTGAGACCTTTCGAAGTAGTGTCACCGTACACACACAATAGATCACCATTCGCCAGCGAGAATCGAATCACCTTGTCGAAGCACACAACTTCAGCATGGTTTTCACGAAGAAAGTCCATGCCTACTATGATGTCAAAACTTTCGAGTTGCATCGGAATGAGGTCGATTGGAAAGATGTGATTGTTGAGCTCAAGAGTGCAATCACGAAGAACAGAATTGACGGCAACAGTTCTTCCGGTAGCGACTTCAACATCGAATGCCGAGGAGAGTTGGGAGCGTTTACGACTAAGGAGTTTCTCGAATTTGAACGACACAAAGCAAATATCGGCTCCAGTATCAAACAAACATGAAGAATAAATACCATTCACAAGGAACGTACCATTGACCACGTTGTTATCGGCTTGGGCTTGACGCACGTTGATGTTGAAAGTTCTGGCGCGTGCGGCCTGTTGTTGCTGTTGCTGGTGCTGCTGCTGCTGTTGAGGCTGCTGCTGCTGGGGCTCTTGTTTCACAACCCTGTTCGGGCACATGTTGGCGAAATGGTTAGGATCGCCACATGCAAAGCAGGCTCTGGCTTTGACCGCGGGTGCCGGAGGAGCTTGTTGACCCTGAGGGGCGGTGAGTAGAGCTTGATGAGCAGGAGCTTGTCGAACACGGCAGTTGGTAGTAAAATGGCCGTACATATTGCAATGAGCACAAAAACGGCAAGCAATAGCAGTCGAGTGGTGGTAGGTACAAGTAGGGCAGAGCGGGTGTGGCCCAGTGTATGCACGTTTTGCAGGCGGTGCATTTGCCACAAGTGCCGCTACTTGACGCTGTTGGGCTGGTACAGCTTGAATCGGTGCAGCAGTGATCGCACAGTTCTTGTTGCTGGAGCTGTTCTTTCTCTTGTTCCTCCTCTTGTTGCTCGATGAGGTGGTGGTTTCAGCAGTTGGTGCGGCGGTGGTAGCCTGATGCAGGTGCTTTGAAGTTTTATCCCAGACACCGGCCTTGACCCATTTGTCATTGATTTCAGCAGCCAGTAGATAAGTTTCTTCGATCGTTGTAGTCTTAGCCGCTTGAACGAAATCAGCAACACAGTCAGGCAAGGCTCGGATATACTTCTTGATTGCCATGTCTAGAGTCTTGACCTGATCGGGACAAATGATGCTGAGCTGTTTGAAGCGAGCAGTGAGCGCAGCATTTTCACCATCCTTTTGCTGTATGTGCCAAAATTCATCCTCTAGCTTCTGACGTTCATGAGGAGGGCAGAATTCTTCCAACATGACTTCCTTGAGCTCGGCCCACGACAGACCGTAGGCTGCATCGTTCCCTCGCTTGTTCCTCTCGGCCGTCCACCAGTCTAGTGCACGGGACTGGAAAACGCCAGTAGCATTCAGAGTTCGGAGGTCATCGGGGCAACCACTCTGTCGTAGAGTGACCTCAATGGAGTCAAACCATTGGAATAGTGCAGTAGGACCTCCCTCGCCAGTGAATTCTTTTGGCCCACACGACTTGAATTGCTTGAAATTGAAGGGAGCTTTGGTGGTAGCTTTCGGAGCTTCGGTTCTCGACTCCTCAGACGACTTGCTAACGTTCTCGTAACATCACTCACAGCCTTTGCTACACTTTTAGCGATGATAGCAGCAAGGCGTTTGTCTCTCTTTTCTTGACGAGAAAGTAGGGGATGACGAGATCCAGATGACATTGTTTGCAACAGACATCGTCACAAGACTCAACACATTGTATTCGAATCTCACCTCACACGTCTACTTCTTACTAAAGCTCAGGAACACGCATACTCATGTAAACACATAGACACATAACCATGTAGAACACAGAACCACATAATCACATAAGCACATAAGCACGTAGAGCACAGAAACACATAAACCACATACGCATGTAATCACAGAGGTACCTAGTCACGTAGTCACAAGAGGCACATAGGATCACATAGAGACACGTAGAGCATTCCGACCGCCTCAGAATACAGAAACCTATATTCAAAATTCACGTGCGTTCGAATATAGCGATCGCGATTGATATATCGAGTCGTGTAGTATAAGTGTAGCCTAAATTCGTCCACAATTTAGCGATTTGGCAGCGTATTGAGATAGAAATGTAAGGCGAGTGGTGTGTGTTGATCGAAGTGAAAGCAAAAATCGAGTAAATCTCCAAAATTTAAACACATAAACAGGTAAACACACATATAAGCACATAAAATCGACGAAACATCAGAGTCGGCAGTTGCGGGCTCAGAATCGAAACACATAAAAATCGAGGAATAGATTGTCTGCGGCTAGTAGACTTCGACTACCCAAAGTGGTTCAACTATTCACAAGGACTTGTTGCGCACACTTGACCTACAGGACTATGTTTTTGCCTCGATTCTTGGGCGTTTGTCACACATCCCGTTAGTCATATTGTGACTTCAGGTCGTTGGAGTCCGTCGAGACTTTGGTGAGAGTTTTGTATAAAAGCGGAACAAGTCGTCAAGGTTAGGGTTTCACCCCTAGCTTAACAACTTCATTCCAGTTTTTTAATAAAATAAAGGAGATTATTCATCAAAATACGGATTTCACTCCTGATTTGGCATAATTCTCCTCGTTTGTAGATAAAATGCGGGTTGATTAAGCAACTTTAGTCGAGAGTTTGCGGTTTTCACACCTATTCTCGGCTTAGTTACTCTTTCATAGTTGAAAATTCGAGTGCAGTGATAGTGTAGCATAAGCGAGAATAGTGAGAAATAAGCTCGTACTTAGTCCCTATAGTTATGGCTCTGATACCAATCTGTCACACCCCAACCGATGGCGGAATCATCGGGGCATGGCACTGAGCGAAACAGATTGTCCAGAAGTTTCCATAACAATTATCATTACCATTCAATTTAAAATTACATGTCCCGTACCATGTCTCAAACAGCAAACAAATTATTACAGATAAAATCTAGGCAAATACCTCTGTTCTGACAACTCAGATTTATACATAGATAGTTTATTTATTGGTTTCTAGGACCTCTTTTCCTAGCTTCGATTTCATCACTGCGCAGAGAGCATCCTTGACCTTTCCTAGCCTCGATTTCACAGTGAGCTAGGCATACAAACAACTTAAGCACCTGTCACATACGTTAAAATAAAGTCAATACATAAAATGTAAATGTGAGCATACAAGTTTGATAATAGCATTTAGAGTTCGAATTCGTTTACGCATAACCAGCACGTAGACATAGTGAAATGAAGCACGTTAGTTATCGATATAGATCCATCGATACCAATGACTGCGGGTTGACTGCCCGAGGCAGTTCGCAATACATGATTACCACCGTAATCCATGCAAGTAATTGTCCTTAACAACCCCCATGTGAACGGGTGCTAAGTCCAAACTATAGTACTATCGTTGCTAAGGCAGGTAGACAGCATTCCATGTGTAAACATAACAAACAAGCATTCATAAGCCACGTATAACATGCATTAATGGTTAGCGTTCAAATAGTATTGAGTAGTGTATTTGATGTGATTTGAATAGTTGTAACGTATGTAACACCCAAAAGTGCATAAAGCAAAAAGGGATCGAGTATACTCACAGCGGTTGATGGATTGAAGGGAGCGCTTAGCTAGTAAAGTTAGCCTGAATGGATTGATAGCATAATAGTAAGCGACGCGTAAAATGGAAAATAAGTGTTGGAAAGTCGGACAGCTGGTCGATCGGACGGTAGTTCGATCGGACGGCTGACCGTTCGGTTGACAGTCCGCTCGGACCGCTGTCCGGTCGGTCGATAGGCCGATCGGATGGTTGTTCGAGTGGATTGTTTCTTCCTCTGAGAAGGATGTGTTTGTGTATGATGGTTTAACTTTTGAAGTTTTCGTTGTAGCATTTGAAAACATTGAAGTACCTTTACCCTTCAGGTCGGTCGATCGGACGGCTGTTCGATCGGCCGGCAACCCGATCGGTTAGGTATTTTAATGAATTGTAGTGATTTGCTTTGGATCGTACAGGTCAACAAGTCAAAAACTCAATGATTTGCTGACCGATCGGTTGGCAAGTCAACAATAGTCAACAACTTTAAATGAAATGCAAGGTGTGGTCCAGTGGATCGGATAACTGAACGATCGAACACTAATGTTGTTCGATCGGACAACATGCATGAACAACCATGAAAAATTCTTAGCAAGGTGTCACCTGATCGGATAGCTGTTCGATCGGGTGGCACTCCTAGTGCATCGAACATGTTGAAAAATCGATTAAGTGTTGAAGTATAGTATCACATGATCCGAAGGGTAATCCGATCGGACAGTAGTCCGATCGAACAACAGTTCGTTCAATACTAGTCTTCAAAATAAATTGTTTAAGTGTGGGACCATGTGTTAACCGATCGGCTGGCCAGTCGATCGGCTGACTGTCCGATCGGCTGGCTATCTGTTCGGACAACAGTCCGATCGGTCAGCACCCTGACCTGATCAGCCTATTCGTCTAACACTTGGTTGTTTTGTTTGTTTGTTGTTTTATTGAGGTATTTTGGCAATGAGTCGAACCATAGATCCCTCGTCCTTACTTGGTTCCCCTGGTCGGACAGGAATCACCCAAATCCGGCTGGTGAACTGTTCGGAACGGAGTTTATCGTTTAACCTGAAATCGGTTAACCTCGTGGATAGAATCCGGATCTTGAGCCATGCAACCACCGGAGTGATTTGTAAGCCGGCACAGGCTCCATTTCTATCGGTTTGAAGGCATTGAGTGAAAAAGAGTTGAAAGAAACTTAGAAAATCCATCTTTCAATCCTTTTCACCGGGTATATGCTTAGATCTATGAAAGATCTTTGTTTGTTTGTGTGGAAATCGGCTAGATCCAAGTTATTCTTGGTGGGTTGAGGCCAAAACATGAAGTTCTTCAAGAACCCATGATGATATCATCCTAGAACACTTGAATCTTGATGATTTCACGGTTAAAAGTTAAGATTTGAAAGATAGAAATGTGTAAGAGTGCGTGTAGATTAAGAAAGTACAAGGTTTAGGACGAAATCTTACCGGAATCGAGAAGAATCTGAGAAAAGTATGAACTAAGCGTGCTGGTCGGACAGAGGTTTCCAAAAGTGGAATGGATGACAATGACAGGGGTATTTATAGGATGCCAAAAGGGGAAAGTGCTGGCCGATCGGCCAGGCAGCTCGATCGGACAGCTTGTCCGATCGGACAGCAGTCCGATCGGTTGGCTGTTCGATCGGCTGGTAGCCTGATCGATCAGCTGCACGTTTCGAGTGTTCGGTGCGACGATTTTTGATATTTCGATTTTGGTTGCGAGCGGTTCGATACGATAGGGTTTCCTAGTCAAATTACTTTCATAGCTTGCACTATCCTTTCTCCACTAATTACCATAGTTCGATTGTGATTCGAGTTCGATGTCGATTGAGTTTGATTGCATTTCGAGTTCGATTGCGTTTCGATTGATTACCACAACATAACATAAATAAACATGCACAGGTAACACGTAAGGCACACACACACGTATAACAGTAACTAAAATGCGTAGTTCGAGTTGAGATTCGATTCGATGTCGATTTGATTAGCATACTTTGATTACCGTTTCGTTAACTTTATCTCATTGTTACTTCCTACAGTTCAAAGTCGTAAGTCGATTAGATGGCGATTGTAATACGTCGATTGTTGTAATTATTTCCACATAATACAACTAAATTAAACACATAAAAGAAATTCTCTACAAGTCAAGTTGCGCGAAATCGGTCGTTGACTTTGACCTTGACTTTGACTTTGACTTTGACTTTGACTTCCCGAAAACACGGGGTGTTACATCTTTGATGTTTGAGTGTTTTGGCGTTTTCGAAGATGATTGGTATATAGTAAAATATGGCGTTTTAAGTAGGTGTGTTTGATGTTTTGGAGGTTTTTGGCGTTTCTAAGATGAATGGTATATAGTAGTAAATATGGCGTTTCAGGTTCGGGGGGTGTGTTTATGCTGAGATGTTTTGTTTATATAGGGATGTGTTTTGGCTCGTAATTGACGTTTTATTCATTAGTTTGGTGTTTTTGGTAGAGAAGTCTAAAGACCCTTTTACCCTTAATGAAGCGCGTCCACTTAATAGAATTCGTGTTATTTACGAAAACGCCACCGCGCCAATCTAGTCCATAGATTGTTTTGATCGGAAGATCCATAAGCGTTCTCACCGTTCTCACACTTTTCACCGTTTTCTCTAAATCCTGACCCTATATATATATATATATATATATATATATATATATATATATATATATATATATATATATATATATATATAGGATAATGCTCTACAAGAAACCCCATTTTTTTAGAAAACTTAGCAAACTCAATGCATGGTCTAGATTTTGCCATGTGTCCATAGTAAATATCATATTCTTTTTATCCTTGAGGGCATTATGGTATTTTCACCTCTATCTTAGATATTTCCCCTTTTTGATTTGACAATAATTAATACCCCATCACATCCAAATTTACTTTCAAAACCCAAGATCCACCATTCAAAACCTCCATTTTTTCATTAACTTACTTCATCTCTGTGTTTCAAGATCCACTCTTTCAAAACCTCCATTTTCCATTAACTTCATATCTGTTTCAAGTTCTACCCAAGATCCATTTCCATGAACTTCATTTCGGTTTCAAGATCCACCATTTCAAAACATCCATTTCAAGATCCCCACTGACGGGAACGTCATTCACAACGAGTTCCCTACTGACGAGGACAAGAATGATCAAGGTTTTTCATCCTTTTTTTTTATGGGTTCGAGTTTTTTTTTTCTTTTTTACACCCCAAATTCAACTTTACATGTTAATTTCTTAAAAGAAATCGAAGAACCAAGATACTGTCGAAGAATCAAGATCCTGTCAATAATAAGTTGGTTTTCATTTTTTAATTGTCATTTACTTTGATTTTCGTTCTTCACAATTGGTTTTATTTTTTTCCAGAATTAAGAATGTTGCCAAAAGATTAATTATTTTTCAATACCATTGATTATTGTTTCAAAAAAAAGAATGACGTTTATAGGTAATAAATTTCAATACTATTGATCTTAGTTTGGTTTTCATTCTTCTGGTGTTTATAAATTTTGATTTTGATTCATGGATTACTTGTTTTGGTTTCAAACTCGTTTGATTTTGATTCATGGATTAGTTATTTTTGTGTTAAAAAATGTGTTTGATGGTTTGGGGATTTTGATCTGAATAGTAACTGTTTTTTGTTGGTTAGGTTGCTTTGTTTTGGGCTTTTGATCTGAATAGTAACTGTTTTTGTGCGTTATAGTACAGAAACAGACCCATAACATGTGTTAATCCCCTGTTAGAATGATATATAACGTGTGTTGATTTACAGAAACAGACCAATAAAGATATTCAATCGACAAGCTGGATGGATGTAGGCGACGTTAATGCGGGGACATGTGTTAAAAAAAAGATATTCAATAGGTCACATTTTTTGGGAAGGAACTATTCGTTCATTTATAACATGTGTTAGTGGTTCATGTTGTAACAGAACTCCATGATGTAACCTGACATGTGTTCATGTATAACATGTGTTAAGCCCCTGATAGAATGATATATAACGTGTGTTAACCTTTGTTAATTTAAAAAGTATGTACAAAGGACAAAAAGAACATGATTACTTCTTTGACCATGTGGATAAATGTAGACCATGTATTTTATTTCATTTGACTAGATTGACATTCGAAACCATTGTGAAATTCTATGAAGCCAAACATCAACCATTGATTATGTTCTATTAACTAGATCTATGGTTGTCATTTAATTGGTATATTTTTATAACATTTAAATAAAACAGTAGTTCAAAAGCAAACATCCCGAACCATGGCGCCAACACAAAACATTTTTGTTGGTGAGTTTACAATAAAACAGTAGTTCAAAAGCAAACATCCTGAACCAGGGGATATTTGGTGGTTCATGTGTTACTGGTACGTGTGTATAAAATCTTAGGTGGTTCATGTGTTACTGGTACGTGTTGTTGAATCCAAAAAATATCATTTTTGTTTCTCTAAGGCCGAATGGATCGCACGATGGAAAAATGACTGCCCTCAATAGTTGGTCAGATACTAACATGTGTTAGTGTACATGTAAGGTCACATTTGTTTTCATTAACATGTGTTACGTTTATGTCAGCGTTTGTTTTCACATTTGTTTTCATTAACATCCGGAACATATGATATATAACGTTTGTTAACATGTTAGCATGCGTCAAAAACGGGTGACTCCAACACAAAACATTTTTGTTGGTGAGTTTACAACAAAAATGGATGCATAGAGCCCAATAGTAACACAAATATCCTTTTTTGCTTGTTGGTGAGTCTCATGGCGGACTAAGAAGGGATGGATCTTCCGTTGACGGTCTGTCTTTGCTGTTTATCTGCTAAATTTGCTGACTCGTCCTTTGCATGAAATTGTTATACATTCCAAAATGTGCAAAACAAATTGTAACACATGTTAGATCAGTATATACATATCATGGTGTTTTGTAAACCACTAGCTTATACATGAATACATGTCAGGTTACAAAAAGATTATAACAGAGTCTTAACACATGTTATACATTTACAAGATGTGCAAAACAAATGACCCGTTTCATATTACATATTCCAAAATTACCGGTACATGTGTTACCATAAATGGCTCGTTTCATATTGCACGTTACATACTAACTTGTACTTTTATTACTTGTACATGACACCATGTTGGGTTAAACCAAGATTATACAAGTTAATATTGTTTTGGAAACCACTAGCTTATACATGACACCATGTTGGGTTAAACCAAGATTATAGCAGAGGCTTAACACATGTTAAGCAATTACATGTTCCAAACAGAAAAATTGTAACACATGTTAGATCAGTATATACACATCATGGTGTTTTGTAAACCACTAGCTTAAACATGAATACATGTCAGGTTACAAAAAGATTATAACAGAGGCTTAACACATGTTATACTTCCAAAATTGTGCAAAACAAATGACCCGTTTCATATTATATATTCCAAAATTACCGATACACGTGTTACCATAAATGGCTCGTTTCATATTACACGTTACATACTATCCACATTACCGGTACATGTGTTACTATAAATGACTCGTCTCCAGAATCCGTGACCATGTAAAACCGTTAAGTCGTTGCCTCCAATGGCATTCCGCCCAAAACCGATACCACAGTCTGCAAGGCGCATGCGGTTCTTTTGGCAGTTCGGGGCACACGTCCAGCAGTCATCAATGGGATTACCAGTTCCACATGAGAAGAATCCTAGTTTCCTTTCTTTCAGTGCTGTTTTCTCAAGCTCCTGCTCATCACAACAAACTAATATGTTGAATATGCAATCCCAATTTACCGAAAAAGTAACATTGCCTCTAATGAACAAAATGAGTAATTGTTATCATAATCAACATATTATGATTAACACGCGTTATATATCATTCTAACATGTGCTTAACACATGTTATGGGTCTGTCTTTGTAAATCAAGCAACCCAACAAAAAAAAACAATTATTGTTAACAAAAAAAAAACACTTACTGTTCAGATCAAAAACCCAAACAAGCAACCTAAACCTTTATGGGTTTGTTTTTGTAAATCAACACACGTTACATAACATTCTAACAGGGGGCTTAACACATGTTATGGGTCTGAGTCTGTGAATCAAGCAACCAAACAAAAAAACATTTACTTTTCAGATCAAAAACCCAAACAAGGAACCCAAACCAACAAAAAAACAGCTACTATTAAGATCAAAAGCATCTAACAAGCAACCAAACCAACAAAAAAAACTCGTTCAAAATCTCATCCTAAAGTTTTTGATTTATTTAAAATACAAATCATATTAACAACCATTACTAAAACACTTTCAGCACACAAAAACATATTAATAACCATTTCAACAAAAAATCAAGTGTGAAATGATATTTCAAGAACACTTACCGGATCTATAACCGTCCGATGAACATGAAGAAGATCTTCAAACCTTCTTCTCACACACACACTCGTGCGTGTGTCATCATTCTCTCTCTAAAACAACATACTTCAAACTTCTTCTCTCTCACACACTTGTATGTGTGTTCTTGGCTGGAAACATACCAGTTTTCTATCTCTCTTTCGATTTCTCTGGACATCTCTTTCTCTTTCGATTTCTCTGGTACTCTCTCTCACGACTCTCACTCTCTCTCTAGGCTTGCAGGTTGTAAGTGTTGTGTAGAGAGAAGGGAAAGTCATGGGGGCTAGGGTTTTGATTCGGGGGAGGAGAAGATGAGATCTGTGATTTTTAGAGAGAGGGATTGTGATTTTGAATTGGATATGAAGAGAGAGAAAGATGATTGCATTAAAGAGAGATGATAAGACTAGCCAGTGGAGAGAGAATGAAATGTTCTACCCAAAATGCCCTTTTCAGTTGACTAATGTGTATTATTACATTTCTTTTAAATCTAATTGTTACCAAAATTATGAGAGCCATTGATCAAGTGTGATGAGAGACAATCAATGGCTCACATTGGGTTTCCAAGGTTTCTTAAAAAAGATGGGGTTTCTTGTATAGCCAAGCCCTATATATATATATATATATATATATATATATATATATATATATGGACGGTTTAAAATGAGAACCTTCCGAGTTGTGAGAACCGTGAGAACTAGGTCATCCAAAAGGTTTTTTCGAATTTTTTCTCAAAAGTCATAAAAATATCACTTGTTTCAGCAAAAAAAATTAAAAAAATGTCGCATACCCACATTTACATGAGGCGTAAAAAAATTTTATTTTCATACAAAATTTACACTAGGGCGTAAAAAAACTTGCATTAGTTAAAACTACAGACTCGACAATTTTTTTTTTACTTTTTATACATATGTGTTTATAATGTTTTCATCTACGTTTGTGCAAAAAAATTTTGACCCAACTCGCGCGGGATCAAATAGTTTTCCCGGTTCTCACAACTAATGGCGGTTTTTATTTGAACCGATCACTATATATATATATTGCGTAGGGTTAATGTGAGCACCACCCTCATTGTAAGAACCACGAGAAACAATGTGAACACAACATAATAAACCAATTCCACCACAACCTAAAAACCTAAACAACCCCCCCCCCCCCCCCCTAAAAAAGTTTTTTTAGTTAATCTTGACTTTAACAAAAAAAGAATTAAAAAATGAAAATAAAAAGCTGAAATTTTTAACGAAAAATTAAAAAATAATTATTTGTGTTTTTTAAGCTTTTTAAATAGTTTTGGTTGTGTTCACATTGGTTCTCGTGTTTTTCGCAATAAAAAGTGGTTCCTAACGAATCATTGCCCTATATATACATATATATATAGAGAAAGTATAATGTACAAAATGACTTAACCTACATTAACATACGCGACAAAATTTATAACGTGCGTAATTATTTTTTTCACCATTATAACGTGCGTGATTATCACCTCCATGCGTGATTATCACCTCCCATGCGTGATTATCACCCAAAAACTGCTCCCATGCGTTATTAGGGCTCCCATGCGTGATTATTGCCCAGATCTGATGGTTGAGCGCGTCGCGTACGTGAAGTAGGATAAGGACTTTTGTATGTTAACCTTTCCCTATATATATATACATATATATATACATATATATATATATACATATATATATACATATATATATATATATATATACAGGTAGAGGATCCTGTAAAAAGTGCTTAAAGTGTGAGAAGTGTGAGAAATGTATTATAACACTATATATAATACTATATAACACCATATAAACACCGTATAACAATATGTAACACCATATAATACCATATAACACTATGTAACACTATATATCATTATATAACAAATATAACTCTATAAGTTGTCTGATAGCATGTCTATGATAGATGTATAGTGTTATATTTGTTATATAATGATATATAGTGTTACATAGTGTTATATGGTATTATATGGTGTTACATATTGTTATACGGTGTTTATATGGTGTTATATAGTATTATATATAGTGTTATAATACACTTCTCACACTTTAGGCCCTTTTTACACTATCCTTACCCTATACATACATATATATATACATATATATACATATATATATATACATATAGGGAGGGGCTCATGCGAGAACCACCCTTATTGTGAGAACCTTGAGAACCAATGTGAACACAACCTAAAATAGCTAAAAAACCCTAAAAAAAGCCTAAAAAAACCTAACTCCCACCCCCCAAAAACCTAAACCCCCCCACCCCCCCCCTCCAAAAAAAAACCTAACTCCCCCCCCCCCCCCCAAAAACCTAACCCCCCCCCCCCCCCAAAAAAAAAAAAAAAACCTAAACCCCCCTCACCCACCCCCCAAAAACCTAAGCCCCCCCCCCCCCCCCCAAGCTAAAATGCTAAAAACTAAACCCCAAAAAAACCTAAAAAATCTAAAAAAATAAAAAAAAAATCTAAATTTTTTTTTTTGATTTTTTTAATATTTTTTAGGTTAAAATCGCTACTTTTCGAAGCAAAAAAAAAAAAAAAAATTAAAAAAAAAATTTTTTTTTTTGGCTTCGAAAAGTAGCGATTTTTTTATAAAAAATATTAAAAAATTCAAAAAAAAATTTTTTGTGTGATTTTTAGCTATTTTTAGGCATTTTTGGTGTGTTCACATTGGTTCTCGCGGTTCTCACAATAAGAGGTGGTTCTCGCATGATCTTCTCCCTATATATATATATATATATATATATATAGGGGATAGATCATGAGAAAATTAGTTTAAATGAGAAAACCAAAAAACTAACTAAAAAGCCTAAAAAACATACCAATTTTTTTTTATACATGGAAAAAAAATTCAAAAAAAAAATTGTTGTATTACACTGTTTACACATGTGCACTATTACGGATATAGTGCACATGTGTAGTACACATATAATCACATATAATGCACATGTGCAATATAACAAAATTTATTTTTTTTAAATTTTTTTTATATATAAAAAGTAGCGATTTTTTATATAAAAAAATTGTAAAAAAAATTGGTATGTTTTTTGGCTTTTTTTAGGTTTTTTAGTTAGTTTTCTAGTTTTCTCATTTAGATATAGTTTTCTCATGATCCTCTCCCTATATATATATATATATATATGGTTATAATAAAATGAGAACCACCTTAAGTTGTGAGAACCATAAGAACTAGGCCTTCCAAAAGGTTTTTCCAAAAAACAAATGAGTAAACTGCCATTTTGGTCCCTGTGGTTTGGCCAGTTTTGCCACTTTAGTCCAAATCTCAAAATTATTACATCTGGGTCCCTGTGGTTTGCATTTTGTTGACATTTTAGTCCAAATCTCAAAACCAGTTCAGATTTCTAAAAAAAACTGATTTTTGTCCTTTTCTGAAGGGCATTTTGGTCATTTTAACTATTAATAAACCCAAACACTCCTAAAACCCACTGTGCACACACTCTCTCTCTCTCTCCAAACACCCATCTCTCTCTTCTCTCTCTCTCTCTCCTCTCTGTTGAACACCACCACCACCACCCATCTCACTCTGCCCATTTTTTTTCTCTCTCTAAAAATCATTAAACTCGTTTGATTTTCGCACACAAATCTGACCTCGGGGGAGGTTGGGGTTGGCTTGAATCCTCCTAACAGGGTTGTGGTTAGTCTTCACCTGGAAGATTTTGTGCGAGAATAGAACAAGGAAGCTCCTGAAACACTTCAATCGGCTCATGAAACAGCAAACTCAAACTTTGTTGAGGTGCTAGGGTCTTAGTGCAAATGAATTTCGAATCAAAACAAGGCCTGTGATAATCTATTTGTCGCTACACCAGGTAATGGGTTTCGTTTGCTACTAATTCGGTGGTCAATCCAGGTATTCAAACTAAACCTTCTGCAAATATCTACGGGGATATAATTTTGGATGAGATTTGTACACCATGTAGGCCGATTAATCTGGGTTTGAAGAAGGAATGAGGGTACTGGGTTTGAAGAAGGGCGATTAGGGTTTATAAAGGGATTTTGTGAGGGATTTTGGGCAGAGAGAGATGGGTGGTGGTGGTGTTCGACATAGAGGAGATAGAGAGAAGAGAGAGATGGGTGGTGGTGGAGTTCTCTTCATCAGATCTGGGGCGGTGGCAGGTGATGCGGTAGGTGTGGTTGGGAGTGGTGCTGTCGCAGGTGGTGTTGTGTGTGGTGGTTGGGAGTGGTGCGGCGGGTGGTGGTGGTGGATGGCAGTTGTTGGTGGTGGAAAAATGTAGAGAGTGGGGTAGAGAGAGAGGATGCAGGTTCTATAATTTTAGAGAGAGAGAGAGAGAGCAGAGTTGTATGTTGAGAGAGAGAGAGGGAGGTTGAAGATGATGAAGTAATTGTCTGCTAATATAAGGGGTATTTATATTATTGGGGTTTTTTAATAAATGAATTGCATTTAATGAAAATTAATGACCAAACTACCCCTTCAGATAAAGACAAAAAAAAAGGGACATTAAAACAGTCAAAAATCAGAGATTTTGAGATTTGGACTAAAATGGCAACAAAATGCAAACCACAGGGACCCAAATGTAATAAGTTTGAGATTTGGACTAAAGTGGCAAAACTGAACAAACCACAGGGACCAAAATGGCAGTTTACTCAAAACAAATTCTCAAAAATCTAAAAAAATCACCTGCTTCAGAAAAAAAAAAAAAACTAAAAAATATAGCATGCACAAATTTACATGAGGTGTAAAAAAAATCATCGCCGTAACAAAATTTACATCAGCGCGTAAACAAAACTTACATTTTTGCTTTTTTTACAGATGTGTTTGTAATATTTTGATCATCGTTTGTGCAAAAAATTGTGGCCCACCTCCCGTGGGAAGTAGGAGTTCTTATGGTTTTCACAACTCATGGTTGTTCTTAATTGAACTAAAGTCTATATATAAATATGGTAGGGTTATAGAGTGAACACTAGTGTATTTGTTAACTGAGTGAACAAATTCTGGTCATTGATTTACATACGTGTATGGCTAGGATTTCATCACCAAATCGTAAAATACACTAGTATATTTCATCATCAAATCCTAGCCATTGATTTACATATGTGTATGGCTAGGATTAGTTTGCTCAGTTCACAAATACACTAGTGTTCACTCTTGAACCTAATCATATATATATATATAATACCTTATTTTATTTTATTTTTAAAATTATATCATACAGATCTATTTTTTCTAGTCGTCCTACGTTCGTAGATTTTTAGAGATTCTCAGATACGGTCATGTATGTCAACTAGTGTAATTTCTACCCAAATACCCATATGTGCAACCCAAAGTTTGGATTTTAAAGGTTACATAATGGTATAAGAATGAATATATCCGTGTAAAATCCGAAGTTTGTTGAAATTTTGAACTAATGTTATTACAAGTTTACAACTACCGGTCTCAACTAGTTTAAGGTTAAAGATGTTAACATGTGATTACAAGTTTACAACTACCAGTCTTATGTAGTTTAAGGTTAAGGATGCTAACATGAACTCATGTACCCAACAAATGCAAGCAACAAACTACTAGAAAACTGCTACTTTTAGTAGAATGATAACAATTTTCTAATAGTGACAGTTTATAAAGTTACCTAACGACACTTCAAACTGTTTTTTAATCTACATTCTAAATTAGTTGTTTTACTTAAAAAATTTTGTTTACAATAACAAAAATTTTTTATGTGAATATCTAATACAACCATCCCTCGAATGGTCGTCTCTCGAGCAGCTCCATGACACTCGAGCTTTATATTTATCTTCGTGTTTTATAAGGACCTTCTCTCACCTCCTTAACACATTTTTTTTTCTTGGATGTCACATATCAAAAGACATCAAACTGAAATACGTAAATAAATACCATAAATGTCATTACATAATGTAATGAAATACGTAAATAAACCATCAATGTCATTACATAATGTAATGAAATACGTCAATAAATACCATCAATGTCATTACACATTGTAATAATAACAGACTATCATGATCATAAGTAGATCAATATAATAGAAAGAAAGTTATGAATTAATAAATGAAATATATGTTACAAAAAAATCATTAATTATCTTAATCTCTAAAATTAACTTTTAAACTACAAAAAATCCCTAAATTCAAAATTTACAACATATAAATTCTCCTCATCTCATTTGTGGTTAAACAACCTTCGTATGCTTAACTTATAATCTAAACAAAAGAAAGAAGACATACACGAGAATGTTGAAGCTCGCTATCGCATATTTTGCTATTTTTAATCTGGTTCTTGTCTCGTTCATTGATTGTAAGCTCAATGTACTTGTTTTCTCTTTCTCTGACATAAAACATAGGAATAAGATCACATAATTTTCATAGTTCGATTGATAGATATTTCTTAACTTGTATGCAGGCACAAGAATCCAGAGCATTCAAACACATGATGCTGGTGTTTTAAACTCGTCAAGCAAATTCGTTTGCAGGCAGCGTAACAACCTTGGTACCAAAGGAGACTGGTGTTGTTTGTGTGACATTGGTACTATCATGTGCATCTATAGTAGTTACGAAGAATGCCAAACAGCTTGCTCAAAAACATGTGGTACCAAAAACTAAACTATGCAAGTATAATCGTAATAAATTTGTGTTTCGGCTATACGTTTATCATACCATGAGCTGTAACATAATTTGGTTTCACCGCCTAAAATGGCTTAATAAATAAAATTATTCTGAAAGTGTATGTTGTTTTTTTATAGTGCCAGTTTATTATTAGATAAAACTGTGTTCTTTCGCTTATATAAAGTGTAAAATACAATATCTCTTAACATACAATACGTACGATATTGTGAAATCGCATGTTATAAAAAAAGCATGTTGGAAATCGCATGTTGGTTTTTTGTAACAATTTCGCATGTTGGTAAATATGATGAAATCTCATGTTGGTATACAAAGCAATTTCGCATGTTGGTTTTTCAACATAAATCGCATGTTCAAGATTGAATTCGCACCAGATCAGACGGCTGAGATGAGCGCGTACATATTGTACGATAAGGGTTTACTAATTTAGACCATGGTTGCTTTTTAAAAAGTAGTTATATCATGTTGCAGAGAACCTAATGAAGAACTAATTTAATAGAACCCATTTTTATGTAATCAACAACACTATGTTTACCAACTAGCTGATGCCCCCTGCGTTGCGGGGCGATGGCCGAATAATTCTCAATTAATCAAAAAAACACTAATATAATTTTGGTAGGAAAAAAAACCTAAAACGATATTTTTCAGATCAGGGCAAAACTGTAAATTTTCAGGACTAATGAGCGAGTGTTAGACGGCTCCTTGACACGGAAAAAAATTAAACCGAGTCAACCAATTAAAAAAATGTTTTCTACTTTTGCTAAAAAAACTAAAACGATGGGAAAACGTAATTTTTAACTAAGGGCGAAATCATAATTTTAATTCCGGGATAAAATCGTAAATTAAATGGATCAATGGGGGAGTGCCAGGAATCTGCCGGCATGAGTGTAATTTTACATTGGGGGCAAAATTTTAGTTTCACCAGGAAAACAAAAAAAAACGATGGAGAAAATGTAAATATAAGTTGAGGGAAAAATCGTAACTTGGATGTGAGGAAAAAAACTAATGGAAAACTATAAATTTATACGGGGCAAAATCGTAATTTTGATCCGAGGGCAAAATTGGAATTTTTAGCTGGGAGCAAAAGCGTTAATTTATTTTTAAGTGGGGGTAAAAACATAACGTTGAACTGATAGCAAAATCGTAATTATAAGGGGAAAAAACTAATGGCAAAACTGTAAATTGAAACGGGGCAGAGTCATAATTTTTAATCGGGGGCAAAATTGAAATTTTTAGTTGAGAGTAAAAGCGTAAATTTATTTTTAAGTGGGGGCAAAAACATAATTTTGAACTGATGGCAAAATCGTAAATTTAAAGGGGGATAAAATTGTAAATTTGTTGGGCCAATAAGGGAGCCTGACACTATTTCCCTTGCCGCCCATTTAACCAAATTGAAGGCCTGAACTATTCCCTCCGACACTAGTGTTTGTAGTTGTTGAAAATATGGAACCCGGCTTCTTTTTCTAAATTCCTTTGAGTTATATAACTTTTCTTTCAGAAAAAAAATTTCCGGGTTCTATTTATTTCTTGAGCCCAATAAAATGTTTTAAAATCGTTTTTTCATAGAACGAGTTACACTAAGAGCGGACGGATTTACCTTATAACAAGGGGTAGCCCCCGTCACTACTAGAAAACTAGGCAATTGCGATGAAAATTTGCGACCAACATCATGCAGTCACAAAATTAGCGACTGCTTTGCGATCAAAACCAAAACAGTCGCAAATAGAAAGACCAACCCGGATTCGGTTGCAAAACGGTCGCAAATTTTGAGACCACATTTTGCAGTCGCAATATTTGTGACCATTATATAAAAAACAAAAGTTACGACCGTCTAAAGCAGTCACAAATACGAGATATATAGGAAAAACAAAAGTTGCGATCGTCTAAAGCGGTCGCAAATTCGAGAATATCAATTTGGAGTAGTACCATTTATATGAAGTCTGTCTTGCTATATAAATATTTAATTTAATTTAATTTAATTTTATCCCGAGAACATATAAAGGACCTGCTTATTATACATATTAATTCTAACTCATCATGAACAGTGAAATTCAATTTTTCATTTATTATATATTATTATTATTATTATGATGTTGTATTACTATAACTATAAATATTTTTATTATATTTTGTTTTTCGATGTCGTTATGATGTAATTATTTTAATCTACGTCTAGATTTAAATTTTGCTCAACACGGATGAACTACTTTTTCCGGTATCGTAAGCTGTAGCAAGTGTTGGTGCCGTACCGGTATTGTAACGAACCAAAACGATTGCAATCGAATAATATCGGCACCGAGATCGAATATCGAAGTTTGTACCGGTATTTGTTTATATGGTTTTTACCGATGTTAAAAACGTGTCGATATCTTTTAATGTTGTGCCGGTATTGTGACTTTCTGAACCGAATCCATCCCAACAACACCGGCACCGACATTGAATATCGAAGCTTGTTCCGATATTTGTTTTTGTGGTTTTTGTCGGTAAAACGTGTGTCATATCTTTTAGGGTATATAAAAACTTTTTTTTTGTTTTCTCTTTTGCTCGCTATAGCGAGTGTTGGTATGATATGGTAGCGATACGATATTAGTTTATCGAAAGCAAAAACAATAAAAAAAACATACCGAAACCGATACTAATGGTGCTTAGTTGGTTTCGGTTCGGTTTGGTATGATAGCAGTACAATAGATGTTTTCCATAAAGTTTGTATGGCAATGTTGAAAAAAATAAACATAGAATGCAAATCAACCGAACCGATATCAACTGAACAATATTGGTACCAAAATTGATATTTGTTTTTATTGTTTTCAATCAATGTAAGGTTTTCTCTTTCAATTACTATAACGAGTGCCAGTACCATAATGCACTGAACATATACCAACCGAATTTCCGCCGCAACATAGAAAAAAATATTTGGACAAACATAAGCCACGTGCATCTCATCCTTGATGAATGGGCTAAAATAACTTATAAACTTTACAAATAATCAAACATTAAATCAATAATTTCATGAAAAGATGCTCAACTTCTCGTTAATTAACGTGTAACAGTACTACAAGTAAACCGTGTCGAGATATTGTTGTTTTGTACCGGACGGGTGTCCTATGTAGTGGGTGGGTGGATTATCTATCCATGAACTCACGGTTTTTTTTTTTCGCTTGTGCGTTGCATCTTACGCAGGTGAGAACCTAACCTCGATCCGTTAATGTATTCATTCGTCAAGCAAAAACAAAACCGTGAGTTCATGGATAGATAATCCACCCACCCACTACATAGGACACCCGTCCGGTACAAAACAACAATATCTCGCCACGGTTTACTTGTAGTACTGTTACACGTTAATTAACGAGAAGTTGAGCATCTTTTCATGAAATTATTGATTTAATGTTTGATTATTTGTAAAGTTTATAAGTTATTTTAGCCCATTCATCAAGGATGAGATGCACGTGGCTTATGTTTGTCCGAATATTTGTTTTCTATGTTCAATCTCCATCTCCTCCTATCCCTCAAACACAATTTTAATTTAACTAAGCACCATTAACATTTAACAACTTATTGATTAATTTTGTACAGAGATCGGATGCTGGATGTATACCGGAGAACGACAAGTGAGCGCGTTGAGGAAGAGGTACCTTGAAGCAGTGTTGAAACAGGACGTAGGGTTTTACGATACCGATGCGAGTACAGGTGATATCGTGTTTTGTGTCTCTACGGACACACTTCTCTTTCAAGACACCATTAGCGAGAAGGTAGTTTCAGCATTTATTTTTTATCATTGAGTGTGATACGACAGTAGTAATTCTGTAATGAATTCGAGGATAGAACATTTGTTTTGAATGGAAGAATTATTATCATTTCTGCGTGATCCATTTAATAGTGGGACCAATACAAAAAAAAAAAAAAAAACCCTTAACCGGTGCAAGTTAGCATAGTTTGGTTAACCTGTGCAGGACTTTATTTTACTGGCCTCACTTCCATGAAATATATTTCAGGTGGGAAACTTTATACATTATCTGTCAACGTTTTTGGCTGGATTCGTGGTCGGTTTTGTGTCCACATGGAAGCTAGCTCTTCTTAGTGTTGCAGTGATTCCAGGCATTGCGTTTGCGGGTGGTTTATATGCGTATACGCTTACGGGTCTAACTTCTAAGAGCCGTGAATAATATGCTAATGCTGGCATCATTGCTGAACAGGTGATCATATCTTTGAAGTTTCCTTAAGTTTTTCCACTTTAAGTTTGTGTATCTTGATAAAAATTAGTTAGTTACTTTATGGTCATCAAATGGAAGCCTCTGTAAGTTGTGAAGTTCAAATGGCATCCTCGTGTCATGAATGGCTGCAAATGATTCATTATTTATTCGTAAGTTTTATATTTTGTCTTACCTCGACTCATTATAGATTTAATGGTTTGCTGACCTGCTCAGTCTAGAAGATAATTTCGTACATGTTTTAATTAGTCGCAAAATTTTAAACAGTTGAAGCTTTGGTTCTTTTTTGTTTTTTTATAAAGGGCCTTAACGTTGTTTATTTTGCTATTCTTTGTTGATTCAGATGGAGATGTATTGTATGGGGATGCACATGATCTCCACAACGGATAATGCTCTCAGTTCAAGTGGTAATTTGTTCCTTCTTGAGCATATAGTTAAGTTAACCGAACCGAACCGATAAGTTTTAATAATATACCAAATCTATATATTTTTATGTTTAAGTGTTTACCCATGCTACTAAGAATTATTAATTTTATTCTTGTTTGTTAAATATTTATAATAAGAACATTACCGTGTTTATTTATCATTAAAATTATCCATTGTTTACAAGAACTAACAAAGTTTAATATAAAAATTAAATGGTTTTCAAAGTATTATAAAAGAAAACGTCTTAACAAAAACTTTGGAGAAATATTAAAATAGATTAGAAGGTTAGGTTTATGTGAATAATATTAATTTAAAAGACTAATATATTAACTTAAATGTAAACATTTAAGAAAGATTCTTAAACTTTAAATTATACTTTTAAGTTTTGAATCTTAATTTGTTTCAAAAACCGAAAAACCGAACCGAACCGTTATTAAAACCGAAATAGCCGAAACCGAACGGTTTTTAAAAATAAAAAACCGAACCAAACCGTGCACACCCCTATAGTTAACTGAAAGAATGAATTTGTGATCCAAATGGGGTTATTGATATATATTGGATTTCTGTACCAAATCGTGTAGGGCATTATCCTACAATTATTTACCTGTAATATTGATCGCAAAAGTCTATTCTACATGGATGTTAATTTTAGAAGGCTAATGTACCAAGGTCTTGCTATATAAACCCAAAATCACGCTCATTGCTTTTCTTATCCATTGGGCTAGTGCTATTGGTAAAACCATATCAAATTTTTACCTATATTATATATATATATATATATATTAAAACCATTAAGTCTAACTGTTTTTCAAATCATTCTATGTCATTAGATCTTGCTGAAATGAAATCCTGACCATTTAAACTCCACTTTTTAACTGCTAACATAGCAGTTCAAGGAAGTTTCCTAGCCTCCGCCTTTTCCTACCCATGTTTTCCACGAATCACGTTACCCCCAAAATTGGATCGTGGGTTCAATGCAGTTGTGGATGGGTAGAAAGCAGTTGTCGAGCAGCCTTATATAATGTAAACCCTTGAATCAAAAAGGTCATACCTTCAATCGTTTGATTTATGGGTTAATATCGATTTGAAGTCTTGAAGGTAATATGTCTATACTCCTATTTATTGCTCACTTGATTGATTCCCTCGAACAAACTTCTGAAATCTGATGAGTTTCTTCTAATTGAATCCTTCAATAATATCTTCTGAAATCCATTGTGTTAATTACTTGATGGAAGTGTTGAAGGTAATTTTTCTGTCATAAATAGTTTCTGCCCTAAATCGATTTGCCCTAATTATGCTCTGGTCTATTCTATTAGTTTGTTCAATAAAAATTGATAGATGTCAAGTATGTTGAAAGTTTAAATTTATAACTGTTTTTTTTCAGTGCTAATTTTGTTGTTCAGTGTGTAGTGTGTACTGACTGTAGTTGGTTTTTTGGTTAGGATGATGAAGAAGAATCCTTAGGTACGAAAAGAACATGCGGCCACATTGGGAGGTGTTTTGTAAGCATTATGGGCATGTTTGGCTAAGCTTTTCAAAACAACTTATTGACTTATTAGCTTTTTGGAAAAGTCAGTATGGAGTGACTTATTGACTTATTGGCTTTTCCCCCTCACATACACCCTCATTGCCAAACATCATTTTGAAGCTTATGACTTTTCAAAAAACCAATAAGTCAATAAGTTGTTTCAAAAAGCTTAGCCAAACATGCCCTAAGTATTCATACAAAGATGGTGAATCTGAAAATTTTAATTGCTGTAGGCCTGTAGTGATGTTTCTAATATAATCTTTGTGGTAAGATACCCTTTGATGGCCCTTTCACAAGCTTCCCTATCGACGGAATTCAAACTTAAGGGTTTAAAAGGCAAACTTCAAAAGTTGAGTGGGATGGCATGTTAAGTGGGTTCAAGCAATTCGAAAAGGTGAATCTTCTGGTCTTGAAATCGTAGGTTGAAATCCATTTGTCAAAATCAAATTTGACTATTTGAAGCATATCCAAAGTAATTGAGAATGCGTATTGATATTTATTGAATTTCTGATACAAAGTATTGGACATGTGTTATTTATGTTTAATTATCATATAAGTTTTTTATTAATTATTTGACCTAACTCATTTATTTGCTTTGGGCTGAATTATTTGTGAGAACTTCCTTTATTTGGAATCCCTTGCTTACACACTTGTGTTTCTTTCTCATGGTCGGTTGCCATGGCACAGATTCAGGTTGCATTACGTCTTTGAATATTCTTTTTATTGTTTGATTTGTATATTTTTGGTATACTTACACAATGACTTAATTGTTGTAGGGATAAAGTGGAAGTAATTCAAGGAATATCAATAATACATAATCATCATACACTTTAATGTTTTAGGACTTTATATGTTTAATTAGCTGTTTATATGTCAAAATTTTCATGTGTTTTACAGTATGTTTATACATATAAGTTTAACACCTAAAAGTTTAAAAAAAATGAAAATGGTTTTATTTATTTTAATTTGTCTCTTAATATTCTTGAAAGAAAAAATTGAATTTTGCAGGGTTCAGCAGCTACAGATGCAAGCTGTGAATCTGTGATCACCACTCCACAGCAGTCTCTAAGAGATGCAAATAACCCGGCTGGGTAATTTTGCTTTCGTATTCGATTATTATTTGTGTTATTTGTTAATTGTGATCTGATTATTGTTCGTTATTTTCGGCAGACTCCTCTCGATTGCAGAAGAGACCTTGGTAGAGTTGTTTTCAAAGGCCACAAGAACTGCTGTCGATTGGGTCCAGATGCCTGGGATGAAGGTATGTGATATATATATAGAGGGGGGGGGGTAAGGTAAAATGAAAACTTCTATGAGTTGTGAGAACATAAGAGAACTCGGCCAAAGTGAAATTAAAAAAAAAAAATTAACTAAAAAATCTTTAAAAAATCAACTTTTCCAACAAAAAAAAATTAATTTTTGTTGAAGTACACCACCGTAAAAAACCTTTACAGTGGGTGTAAATGCTTATGTGAGCAACTTTTTACAGCAGCGTAAAAA
>JARYGA010035450.1:0-27164 GCA_030545235.1 Helianthus tuberosus | reverse complement strand
GGTGATGGTGGCGGTTATGGTGAGGGCCGAAAGGGAGAGAGGGGAGTGAGAAAGATGGAGTGAAGTTGTGAATGATGAGTATGGAGTGATCTTGTAAGTCTTACACCATGCTTATAACCTTACCACTAAATATTATGCTCACCATATCAAGTAAGATCACTTATAATATTAGATAAAATCTTGAAAGCATGGTGTGAGGTATGGTGATGATGGTGGCGGCCTAGGCTACGGGGAGGGGGTCTAGATGTAATTTTGTAGCTAGTTGGTGAATGTAAGTTCAAATCCAAGTATATGATTACATATTTAGTTTACTAGAGAATATAGTGGGTGTTAGGGTGTTCGGGGATCGTGACTAGCCAAGAAATATTAAGACAATGTGTTTGGCAAAAATTTGGTGTCCCTGGTAATGTCCGGTTATTCGGTTAGATACCGTTTCGTTAATGTGCTTAATTATCCCGTATAATGCCTTTTAGATATCTTTTTGTGTCACATTTTGTCACATCCCGACCACGTGAGACAACGAAACGTGGCGGAAACGTCGGGGAGTGTTGTAACAGAATTAATCGTTTCAAATCCATGGCAATTAAAGTTTCGTTTTATTAATCAAACATGAGAGTTTACATTGTTTTAAACAAGAAACAAAGAGTACATAACATAAATTAACTAGTTCTTGTCTCGTTTTAAGTCACTAAGGCACAGGTCCGCCTAAGTATGTCTTGATAAGTCCTATGCATCATCTCCTGAAAACACATGTGAAAATAGGTACGTCAGCATAAAAATGCCTGTGAGATACATAGGTTTTGTGAAAATAGGATTCATGACTTGTAAGTTTAGAAAGAGTTGTTTAATAAAGTTTAGTCATGAACCTTGTAAATTGTTTTGTTTAGTAAATCGTTTGAAAAACAATAAGTTCAGATGATATGTATAAATAAGAGAATAATGTATGGTTAAATGAATAACCATGTAGAATGAGTTTGTATAAGATAAGTTGTTTGTAAAACAATGTCTTGTGAAAAGTATGTTATTTGTATAAAATGTTATATGTCTCAATTGAAATGATTCAAATAACGCTACGATATGTAATACCATACAAACACTTATATATAGGAAGTACCAGCGGCGTATCCACCATGCTTGTATCATATTACACACGCCTCGTTACTTAAGTCACTTACTCAAACCAAACCATCAAGATGTAATGTTTAACAATGTACTAAGTATGCACACAATGGACATACATAGCATGAAATGTAATGTAGAACAATGTACTAAGTACGCACACAATGGGCATACATAGCATAAAATGTAATGTAAAATAATGTACTAAGTACGCACACAATGGGCATACATAACATAAAATGTAATGTAATGTAAAATAATGTACTAAGTACGCACACATTGGGCATACATAGCATAGAATGTAATGTAGAAAATGTACTAAGTACGCACACAGTGGGCATACATAGCATAAAATGTAATGTAAAATAATGTACTAAGTACGCACACAATGGGCATACATAGCATAGAATGTAATGTAAAAGAATGTACTAAGTATGCACACAATGGGCATACATAGCATGAAAACAATGAAATCATGTACTATAATGTACTAACGAACATAGCAGGTATATGATGTGAAAACATGGAAAGCATGAAAGTAACAAGTAGGCACATGTGTTCCACCCCAAAACGTTTGGAAAACAGTAAAAGAAGGGTCTATGTACTCACTTGAGATTGCTTAGAAGTCCTTGTGTAACAACCAAACAATGATAGAGATCACGGATATCAAACGGCACCTAATATAGGTAACTATATTAATATACCGGATCTAACTCGGAGGATTGGATAGAATGAGGGTTCGTAAACCAAACGAGTATGGAGACTCGTGTAATATGGTTTAACAAAGCCTACATACTAAAATGAAACCTAACCTAAGTGCTTACGACCCGTTTAGGTAGCTTATGCTACATTAACGCGTCGTTCGCGTAAAACGCATTCGGAACGCTTAACTAGCCCTATGATAAGTAAAATATGCCTTAATATGTCTAATATTGTTACCAAATCAGTTTAGATACCAAAAGTTATGTTACATATGCTTAAAATGAATTTTGGCGTAAAGGGCATTTTGGTCATTTACCTAAGGTATATAAACTACCTATCATACAACTAACTAAATCCCGTGACCATAGGGTATAACCTTGGAAGGTTATTCCCTATATACTATGGTCACCTAATGTGTTTGGTCGGATCCTAATGATAGACCAAACGGGTCGGGTTCGAAAGTATAAGCGATTGTTTAGATCGCTTACCTTACGACCCTATATAAGCACTAAACTAAAAGTGACAAGCTAAGCATGTTAAAACATGCTTAACTAAGTTTAGAAAACAGGTTTGGTATCAAAACAAACGGTTTTGATACCCAAGAGTAGTTTGGTTACAAAATACGTAAGAATACGCATTCTGGCCGAAACTACGACTCGTCACTGAGCCTTGATAACGTGGTAATCAGTAGGTATAGTCACTAGAGACTATAACCATCGTGATCACGCTCACGTTATGAAGTTCAAACGAACTTCACATTGACCATAAACTGGTCAATGCAGAAAGTCAAACAAAGTTTGACTTTCGGACTCGAAAAGCAATAAAAGAACGAAGGAACACTTACAAAGGGTCCCCGCAAGATTGATTTCCAAGTAATCTCAGGTAGGAAGTGTATAAACACAACCACTTAGAGAAAAACTCAGATTTTAAGTGGTTTTTGCAGTGGGGATGGATGGGTATTTATAGTAAATGGACCACCGTTAGGATCGTTTCTTGAATATCGTGCCTTGATCTCACCCGTACACTTGTCGGAAGGTTATGGAACCCAAATTGGCCCCTCACCATAAGAGATCAACATGTGGCATTGGCCTTTGGGGTGTTTAAGGGCTGTTAACAGCTGTTTAAACAAGTGTCTACTGTCTGAACCCTGCTTGCGCACCGTAACACTCAGAATGTTGAGGTGCGCAAGGACCTACTTTCACAGAATTACACTTTTGGTCCCTGTTAGTGTTTTGAGCTATTTCCGATATGTTTAAGGCCCGTTAACCCCATTTCAAAGCTCTAAAATGAATTTAAAGTATAGGGAACTTAAAATGTGCTCAAAAATATCTCGGATGTCGGTTCGTTTGGCCGTACGGTTGCGTTGTTCGGTTAATTACGACAGGAGTCGTAACGAACGCAAAAACGATCCAAATTGCGCGACGAATGGATTTTTGACAAGCCAAAACTAAAAGATAATATTTTAGTGCTTACATAAATTTTTGGATGTCCGGATGTATTCAGAACGTAAGTTATGCGCGAAAATGCAAACTTGTGCACTTTTTGACGCTTTTAGTCCCTGAATGACCCAAAAGTTTATTTTAGCACACCGAACCTCTCAAAGCCTATTTCTAAGCTATATAAAGGATATTTATGGTATGTTTAACTTATGGTCATGTTCCAGAATGTCTGTTACAGTTCAAATTGGCATACTTTCACAGTTTGTCAACTTTAGTCCCTGTAAGCGATTTAACTTAATTTCGGCATACCAAACCATCCAAAACTTATTTCTAAGTTATGTAAAGGTTATTTAAGGTATGTTAAGCCTATTTCACTATTCCGGAGTGTTCGTTGCATTAAACTGGTTATATCTACGCATCAGAGCGCGTATAACACTCTAGAAAGCGATTTAAAGCTTGAAATCGAACAAGAGTTGATATGTGCAAACGATACACATATTTTTACAAATCCCAAGTATGAAATACAATATTTCATTGGTTTGGCATTTGTTTGATGGTTGAAGTGACACAGGTGTCACAGTCTCCCCTACTTTAGGAAATTTTGTCCCGAAATTTATTCGTAGGAGTCTATCTGTGACTTTGTGTCAAATAACCACCAGAGATATGAAAGGCATAATCCTGACATTTCCTTAATGGACATTCTTCAGAAACGAAAATGAACGGAATGAGTCATTTTCCACAATTTCTTCAGAAATGAAAATGAACGGAATGAGTCATTTTCCACAATTTCTTCAGAAACGAAAATGAACAGAATGAGTCATTTTCCACAACTTTTTCAGAAATGAAAATGAACGGAATGAGTCATTTTCCACCATTCCTTTAGAAACGAAAATGAACGGAATGAGTCATTTTCCACAACTTCTTCAGAAACTAAAATGAACGGAATGAGTCATTTTCCACAATTTCTTCAGAAACGAAAATGAACGGAATGAGTCATTTTCCATGATTTCTTCAGAAACGAAAATGAACGGAATGAGTCATTTTCCACAATTTCTTCAGAAACGAAAATGAACATAATGAGTCATTTTCCACAATTTCTTCAGGAACGAAAATGAACGGAATGAGTCATTTTCCATGATTTCTTCAGAAACGAAAATGAACGGAATGAGTCATTTTCCACAATTTCTTCAGAAACGAAAAATGAACTGAGTGAGTCATTTTCCACAACTTCTTCAGAAACGAAAATGAACGGGATGAGTCATTTTCCACAATTTCTTCTGAAACTAAAATGAACGGAATGAGTCATTTTCCACAACTTCTTCAGAAACGAAAATGAACGGGATGAGTCATTTTCCACAACTTCTTCGGAAACGAAAATGAACGGGATGAGTCATTTTCCACCATTCCTTCGGAAACGAAAATGAACGGAATGAGTCATTTTCCACCATTCCTTCAGAAACGAAAATGAACGGAATGATTCATTTTCCACAACTTCTTCAGAAACGAAAATGAACTGAGTCAACTCTAGACACACGACCAAACTTGCTGTGGTTTCTGTGCACTGAATTCCATAATTATGTATGCATCCATAATTACACAATTCCTTGCACAATCCGCACAATTTGTTTTGTAATGTGAAGGGGAAGAATATCAAACTTGTGATGAGTGTGACTAGAGGTTGAGCATGCTGACCTGTTGCGCGAGAATGAAAAAAAACAAGATTAAACACGAGAGTTGGTTCACGAGAGTAGGATCTAAACATCCTAGAATATATCAAAATAGCAGGTTATACCTCCTGCAGGGATAGCTGCGAGTGCCTCAGCCACTCGTTCGTTGATTAGAGCCGCCAGCTGGGCTTGAGTCAAGTTCAGGCGTCCGCCCATGATCTTCACATCGAAGGAAACACAAGTCAGAAAGGTGTCACGAAAGTGCGTAAGTGTGGAGTGACAGAAGAGAGCAAACACACAGGGTTTCAATTATCAGTTTTTGTATTAACTAAGCATGCAATGTACTATGTAGACTAATAGACAGGCAATGTAAGCATGAACCATTTCACCTATGGTGTTGAGTCTTGCACGTGGAGCGAAGCGTCGTTGTGGATCTTTGAGCACTGCACAGGTTATAGTCTGGTTTTATCAAAAAGCTTTTCCCCCTTTTTAAAACCAAGTTCACTATAACCAATGGCTCTGATACCAATCTGTCACACCCCCAAAATCCACCCTGCGGAGTATCACCGCTTGGAGGCGTGACATGACCAGGATCGAGCCGCCAATCATATTGAACAACGTAGTTAAGTACATAAAACCAACCACAATACAATTGGTGACCAAAAGTAACCAACTTAAATTAACAGCGGAAGCATAAAACGTGAGTTCAAAACATAAGTTCATAGTTCATAAGTTTAAAGTCCAAAACGTAGGTATAATAAGTTCATAAGGCTTTAAATATTAAGCACGAAACATAACAGTCCGTATCCCACAACGACCTCCTCCTCGCGCAAGCTCCATAAGCATCTAGCGACCTGTAAGGCATGTAACAACGAGTCAACAACAAAGTTGAGTGAGTTCACGTTTGGTTGTTTAGTTTTAAGTTGTTTCTGAAAAATGTGGTTTGACTTTCGTTGGCTTATTTGCCGTGGGGGTTACCCCATAGTTGAAAGTATGTTTAACCAGTTCCTTTTATTACCCAAACCATATCCATAATCAGTGGGGGCTTCCCCATGTGAACCACTAGACCGATATCGACAACTAACGAACAATAGTTGTGCCCTACGTCAATGTTCTATCATCATTGACAGTTTGCCATAGTCCATTAGTACACGCCCGTTCGGACGACACGGTGTGAGGTTTGTTAAACCTAATAGCGCTATTAACTAATGACCCGCTCGCCATTGGCCTCGGCGATTAAGTCGATATAAAATGAGGGACTTCATGATAGAGTTTTTTCTGGTAAGTTTTAAGGTTGTTGTCCTACCCAAGGAGGATGAACGTACGTATTCTACCCAAGGAGAATACGCAGGATTAATATTGGCATCCTACCCATGGAGGATGGCCGTACATATCCTACCCAAGGAGGATATGTAGATTCCATTTTAGTTTCTTAACCCATTCCCAAACCACTGGGAATCCCATGCCTTGTAGAAAGTATGAACTCACCTCGGTTGCTTGGTTTGACGCTCAAAAATAGCTAACAGTCAAGGTCGGTCAATCACGTCCTAGTATGATTACCACTTAGTTTATTAGTGACTTCAAATAAGCACGAAGTTTCTACACGCATCTACCACATAACATGCATCACTTTAAAGGTTCATGCCCATATAAACTTCCCATCTATTCCCGTTGATAAATAAACATATGACATTGCACATAACACTTTTATTGACATATAACATGTTAGATCATTCTCATATAACATACCCGACATTTAGACACGCAAATTACTACTTATGTCGTTTCAGCTTTTACATTTGAAACTGGGCTGTTTTCGGGGATTTTAATAAAATAGTTAACTTATTCTAAAAATTCCTAACTTTTCACAGAAGGTCTTAAAAGATCCAAATATTATTGTGTAAAATTCTTGGGATCCCATTCATCACCAATATTTTATAAAAATTCATATTCCGGACTGTAATCAGATTCATCTTTTTCTGACTGCAGTCCACGGAATAATTTATTAAAAATTCATCGTAAGTCCGATTTACGAAATTCCAGTGGTTGGTGGTCATTTACAGTACAAATTTCATGATCTGACTCTACACAGAATCCAAGTTATGATGGAAAACAGAACGCTTATTTTCAGTAGTAAAAATGCAGCTTGAGCTGCTGTTACAAAACGGGTCTTTAAAAATAGTAAACGAAGTCCAAAAATTATGATTCAAGTGCCATTAGAACCGTATTTCATAATACATAACTCTAGACTTCAGAAAATCAGTTTTTCGTTAAGTTACGGTCTGGTTACAGCCAACTGAAGTTGGCTGTAAACACCAACCAGCCCTTGTTTTCAGCTTTTTAATATTCTAATGCGAGTTATATTGGTTCCGTTAACATGTTCAGCGAATAACAACATTTCTATTAATCAATATTAAGAAGTAAATCATCAAGTAATCAATAACGAAATCAAAACAACTTCATACTAACATAAATACATCATGTTTCATCTTTATATTAAGCTTTATGTTCATCTTTTGGTTCTTGTTCTTTAGTGATTTGAACATACTAACATACTACAACTTTTGATCACAAAAAACAAGATGAACAAGGGTGTACAAGTAACTTACTACTAGCACAAGGCTAGGGTAGGATCTAGTGATGAAGATGATGAGAAAAAGATGATGAAAGAAACTAGAACAAAGCTCCATTTGAAACTCTACAAGTTTGCACTTCCTTAAATCACCTTAGATGCTTGAATGAAACTTGAACAATGGAGGTTGATGGTGGTTTAGTGGTGGTGATGGGGGCAGTTGTAGGAGGCCGGGAGAAAGAGAGAGAGATGAGTGAGTATGGGGTGAAGTTGAGTGAATGAATGATCTTGTCATACATATAATCTTTCTTCAAATATTATGTCTAGTATATCATGCAACCAATCCAATAATATTTACACAAAATATATGAGGCATGGTGGATGATTGTGTGGGTCAATTTGAGGACCGAAAATCGGTTGGGGGGGGGGGTTAAGGGTAACATTTGCAACTAGATTGTAAACATAAGTTAGATTTCAAGTAATATGGTCATATATATTAGTTTGTTGATATTTAGGGGGTGTCATGGTATGCGGGGATCATGGCTAGAGAAAAATAATTAAATAATGTGTTTGACAAATATTTGGTGTCCCGGGTAATGTCCGGTTGTTCGGTCGGATACTGTTCTGTTAAAGTGTTTAATTGTACCGTAAAGTGTCTTATATATATATTTTTGTAACACTTTTAATTCCTAACACATAGTAGAATATTCAGGACCATTTAGTAAATTTTTCTGCACATGACTAGTACGTTAACAAGCACATGTAAGTATGACACAGTAATCAGAAAACAGTTAAGTAATTCAACACAGTCACTAAGCACTTTAATTATCATTAAATAATCGTACGGATACATGTAATCATGAGGGTTGTCACATTACTACCAGTGACTATATCCTGAACGGGATCCGGTAGACCATCGATGTACTTGTCTATCTAAAGGCGTGATCATGGTAGGACATAACAGGCTCAGTTCCTCATACCGATCTGTGTAGGCGCGATGCTCTCCACTAGCTTGCTTAAGATCATGGAATTCATTCTCGAGTGACCTCTGTTCGTTGCGTGGGCTGAACTCTTTCATCATAACATCTCTAAGCTCTTCCCACGTTTGAGCCATTGCTATGCCAACACCTCTGTCTCTTATAACTTTGTTCCACCACATGAGTTCTCTCTTTTGGAAAACACTCGAAGCGAACTCTACTTTGCGCTCATTTGGACACTGAACATGTCGGAAGGCGCTCTCGATACTCTCAAACCATTGTAGGAGCCTAGTAGTTTCCTCGGACCCATTAAACTTGAGTGGTTTAGCCGAATTAAATTGTTTGTAGTTACAGGGAGTAGGTGCATTGTGGTTATTTTTATTATTTGCCTGATTGGGTTGGGTCACAATGTTTGGGAGTATAGCAGCCATCTACTGAGCAAATAATGCCGCCATTTTGGCATCTTGGGTAGCGTTGCTACGAGGGGCCATTCTAAAAGAGAAGGAAAATATGAGAGGAAACAAATGAGATTGATATTGGATAGTCAAAAGAAACATTTAAAAATATCGACGAAACATAACGATTATGATCATTTGTTCGTTACTTAAAACAAACAAATGACATAGTGACTAATCAAAGTAAATGGGCCTTTATAATGTATCATGAAGACGTGGTTTAGGCTATAAGTGGACACTCACCCCAAGAGTTCCCAGGTAAGAGTGACTGGTCCGATTAAGCGGATTTGTACGAACACTCTAGCCTTAAGAGAAAACTGTAACATCTGTGCTTGTTATCATTGTGAACAGTTCAATTATCAATAAAACAATGTTATTTGATCCCAATGTTTGTTTTGATATGTTTTACATTTTTCATGTTTTGACTTTTGTCCAATCTCAAACTCTATATCGCTTTCTGGAAAGTTATACGCAAACTGGTGCGTAAACGTAATCAGTTTAAAGCGAAAAATACTACGGAACATCAACATATACTTAACATACCTTAAATTAACTATACATAACTTAGAAATAAGTTTTGAAGGCTTTAGTATGGCAAAAACAAGTTAATTCGCTTGCAGGGACTAAACTTGACAAACTGTGAAACTATGCCAATTTGAACTATCACAGACATTCCGGAACATGACCATAAGTTAAATATACCATAAATATCCTTTACATAGCTTAGAAATAGGCTTTAAGGGGTTTGGTATGCTAAAATAAACTTTTAGGTCATTCAGGGACTAAAAGCGTCAAAAAGTGCACAAGTTTGCGCTTTCGCGCATAACTTACGTTCTGAATACTTCCGGACATCCAAAAAATTTATGTAAGCACTAGAATATTTTATTTTAGTGTTTGGCTTGAGAAAAATCCATTCGTCGCGTCATTTGGATCTTTTTTCGCGCTTATGCGCATTCCGTCGTAATTAAGCGAACATCGCGATCGTACGACCAAACGAACCAACATCCGACATATTTTTGAGCATGTTTCATGTCCACAATGTTTAGGAATTATTTTAGGGCCTTAAAGTTGGCTCTACGGGCCTTAGAAGTGTCGAAAATGGCCTTAAACACGTGCAGGGACTGAAACTGTCATTTATGAAAGTTGTTTTCTGATCAGACACTCAGGCGGCCCGCGTAAAACTAGGGCTATCCTTTACACGGCCCGCGTCAGCCCTTCAGATCAGCAAAGGTCAAGTTAACAGCTGTTAACAGCCTTTAACCCCTCCAAAGGCCAATGCCAAGTGTCAAAACCCTATGGTGAGTGCCAAATTAGTTACCACAACATTCCGACAAGTGTACGGGCGAGATCATTCCCTCTTCTCCAAGAAACGATCCTAACGGTGAACCAAAATCTATAAATACCCATCACATTTTCACTCATTTCTCACTAGAATCTGATCAATTGTGCTCTAAGTTGAAACCTTTGTTTCATACGTGAGCTATTTTGATCTAGATTAGCATTCGGGGACCCTTCGTAAGTGTTCCTTCGTTCTTTTATTGCTTTTCGAGTCTAAAAGTCAAACTTTATTTGACTTTCTGCATTAACCAGTTTATGGTCAATGCGAAGTTCATTTGAACTTCGCAACGTGATTGTAATCACGATGGTTATAGTCCCTTGTGACTATGCCTACTGATTACCACGTTGTCTAGGGTCTTAAGGGTAAGCGATCTAATAAATCGCTTATACCTTCGAACCCGATCCATTTGGTCGATCATTAGGATCCGACCAAACACATTAGGTGACCATAGTATATAGGGCATAACCTTCTGAGGTTATACCTTATGGTCGCTTCGTTTAGGTAGTTGTATGATAGGTAGTTAATATGCCTTAGGTAAATTACCAAAATGCCCTTTTTACGCTAAAATTCATTTTAAGCTAATGTAACATAACTTTTGGTATCTAAACTGATTTGGTAACAATATTAGACATGTTAAGGCATATTTTACTTATCATAGGACTAGTTAGGCATTCCGAACGCGTTTCACGCGAACGACGCGTTAAAGTAGAATAAGCTACCTAAACGGGTCGTAATGGGTCGTAAGCACTTATGATAGGTTTCATTTAGTATGTAGGCTTTGTTAAACCATATCACATGAGTTCCTATACTCATTTGGTTTACGAACCCTCATTCTATCCGATCCTCCGATATAGGTCCGGTTTATTAACATAGTTACCTATATTAGGTGCCGTTTGATTCCGTGATCTCTAGCATTGCTTGGTGGTTATCTTAGGACTTCTGAGCAATCTCAAGTGAGTACATAGACCCCTCTTTTACTGTTTTCAAACTGTTTTGGGGTGAAACACATGTGCCTACTTGTTACTTTCGTGCTTTTCATGCTTTCATATCATATGCTTGTTATGTTCATTAGTACATTATAGTACATGATTTCATTACATTTTATGCTATGTATGTCCATTGTGTGCATACTTAGTACATCGTTTTACATTACATTTCATGCTATGTATGTCCATTGTGTGCATACTTAGTACATTGTTTTACTTTACATTTCTGCTATGTATGTTGACTGATAGCATGCTAGCACATTGATTTACATGACTTTTCTGCTTTGTATGTTAACTTAGCATACTTAGTACATTGTTTTCATATGACATGTATACAACTGCTATAACATTTGGTTTGCACAAATGAGACTTTTATACGTTCATTAACATTTGCTACGCCGCTCGGGAGTAAGTAGTGGTACCATAGGACTTGACAAATCCCATTCCTGATATCCCGGGTTTGTTTGGATGTAAGGAATGACTGAATCCGAAAACATTCTTTTGATAACCTTGACTGACAGGGTTATCCGACTGTCTCAAGGCTTGAATGTATGCGTTAACTTACCACATAAATGTTTGTATCAATGTAACATGCATTACTTTGCAAAACATAACTTTTTGATATATTCAAAATACTTTGTTTTGTACATTCCTACATTTGGTTTATATGACAATACTTTACTTACAATACATAACATTTGATACACATTACTTGACTACTTTTGGACTTATAAACATTTGACATGACTTATACAAGGACTTTTGACTATTGGTTTAAACATGGACTTTATACATTGGTGGTTTGTTTAAGTGACTTAAGTAACGAGATGTGAGTAATATGATACAAGCATGGTGGATACGCCGCTGGTACTTCCTATATATAAGTGTTTGTATTATATTATATATCATAGCGTTATTTAATTCATTCAATTTGGACTTATACATTTTACACAAGTAACACGACTTTCACAAGCCATTGCTTTACAAACAACTTATTTTATACAACATATTTTACTTGGTTATACATTTAACCACACATTATCCTTTTATTTATACATATCATTCGATCTTATCGCTTTTCAAACGATTTACAAAACAAAACAATTTACAAGGTTCATGACTGACTTTTACTAAACAACTTTTTCTTAAACTTAAGTCATGAATCTTATTTTCACAAAACCTATGTATCTCACAGGCATTTTTATGCTGACGTACCTATTTTCACATGTGTTTTCAGGAGCTTTTGCATAGGATGATGATCGTGACACTAGGGCGGACATGTGCCTTAGAGACATAAAATGAAGATAGACTTAGTTTAATTATGTTCCGAACTCTTTATTTCCTGTTTAAGACAATGTAACTCTTATGTTGATAAATAAAATACAACTTTGTATGCCATGGTTATGAAACAATTAATTCTGTCGTGATCACTCCCCGGCATTTCCGCCGCGGTTCGTTGTTATACGCGGTCGGGGTGTGACCTAGACTATAACCTTTCTAGGACCCTAACACAAGTTATCTTGTGTTTAGATCTTAAAACATGTACATCACCTATCCTTAGGTGATTAACAAAACAAGAACCAAATTTTCTGAAACGATTTTTGAAAAACAATCTTCTGATTTTGAATGATTTATTACAAGGTTTTGAACCCTCTGTTATAAGGTTTTGAACCCTCTTTTGTAAGGTTTTGAACCCTTCCAGTTTGACTAAATTTTTGGCTTATTGCCTTCAAATTTTCAAAATCTCGTCAAAGTTTTGGGTTCTAAATAGTGTGAACACGTGCAAACTGGAAGAGTGAATGCCTGTATTCTGGGTTTTCTGTCTAGGCAAGCACTTCGTATATATCTCATCAGACGCGAGACCAGTTGTGCTTACCTGGGAATTCTTGGGATGAGTGTTCACTTATAGGCGAGCATGTCTTCGCGATACATTGTTTTTTTATCCATTTACTTTGATTAGTCACTGTGTGTCGTTTGTTTGCTTGGTAATGCGAACAAATAACCAACATCTTGGCTTTCGTCAATTTTGTTTCATCTCATCCTTTTCATTCAATCATCTCACTCGTTCCTTTTCATGTTTCCTCTTTTAGAATGCCTCCTCGACGCGAACACCAGATAGCGACTGCCGAACTGGCAGAAATCATAGCGCAGCAGATGGCTGCTCAATTCCCAGTTTTCATTGCTCAAATGAACCAAGCCAACAACAACAATCATGGTCCATGCAAATTCAAGGATTTTAACTCGGCTAAACCACTCAAGTTTAGTGGTTCTGAGGGAGCGACTGGGCTTCTTCAATGGTTTGAGAGCATTGAGAATACTTTTCACCACGTGCAGTGTCCTGACAATCGCAAGGTCGAGTTTTCTTCGAGTGTGTTTCAGAAGAGAGCTCTCACATGGTGGAACGGGGTTATGAGAGACCGTGGTGCAGAAGTTGCTCTAGCACAAACTTGGGCTGAACTTAGGTCCCTTATGATGAGGGAGTTCTATCCTCGTCATGAACAGAGAGCGTTGGAGAAAGAGTTTGATGACTAGAAACAAGACAGTGGTGAGCACAGGGCATATACAGACAAGTTTGAGGAGTTGAGTCTGCTTTGCCCGACTATGGTTACCCCACTCGACAAGGCTATCGAAAGATACATCGACGGCCTACCTGACTCAGTGCAAGACATTATTACTGGTAGTAACCCTACCACACTCCGTCAGGCGATCGAGTTATCAGCAACTTTGACTGAGTCTCAGATCCGGAAGAATAAGTTACATAGGAAGGGTGACAAGGGCAAGAAACAGTCGGCTGACAAGGAGGATAGCAAGAAAGGTCAAAACAAGAAGGGAAAGAATTCTGGAGGGTCTAGGAAGCGGAAGGCTTCTCAAAACTATGCCGTTACTGCACAGGCCCAAGCTGCACCAAATCAGCCTGCGCAGCCACTAGCCAAGAAGCCTTATCTTGGCAATGCACCTTTGTGCAACAGGTGTAATGGCCATCATCAACCACACCTCCAGTGTCGTCAGTGCACCAACTGCGGAAGACCTGGTCATCTTGCCACCACTTGTCGAATTCCTGTTAACCAGAACCAGGCAGTTCAGAACCAAGCTCAACAAGTTGCTCAGCCTCTTGCTCAGCAACAAGGTCAAGCTGCACGACCTCACTTTCCTCCTGGTTCGTGCTACAATTGTGGGGATCTGACCCACTACAGGAACTAGTGCCCAAGACTAGCCAATAAGAATCAGAATCAGGCTCCGGCTCGAGGTCGGGTCTTCAACATGAATGCTCAAGAGGCACAAGCAGACAATGAAGTGGTGAACGGTACGTTCTTTATTAATAATCAGCCTGCATCTGTTCTTTTTGATTCGGGTGCCGATAAGAGTTTTGTGTCATTGTCTTTTGAGCTAATGCTTCGCGTGTCTAGAACAAAACTAGGTAAACCTTTGAGAGTAGAGGTTGCTAGTGGTGAACCCATTGTTCTTGATTCTGTTCTTCACAACTGCCAGTTAAACCTTAACGACCATCTTTTTCCTATTGACCTCACGCCTATGCAACTTGGAAGCTTTGACGTTATTGTGGGTATGGATTGGTTAGCCAAGCATCGCGCAGAGGTAGTTTGTTTTGAGAAGATTGTTCGTGTGCCGCTTTCGACAGGCGAAATCCTACAGGTTCAAGGTGAGAAACCGTCTGGTGGCCTCAAGCTCATGTCTTGTTTTAAAGCTCGGAAGTATCTCCGAAAGAACTATGTGGCTTTCCTGGCACATGTTACAGCAGATAAAGGCAAGGGGAAGTCTATTTCAGATATTCCTGTCGTTCGGGATTATTCTGAAGTTTTCCCTGAAGAGTTACCTGGTCTACCCCCAGCACGCCAAGTCTAGTTTCGCATTGATCTCGTACCTGGTGCAAATCCCATTGCCAGAGCTCCATATCGTCTTGCACCATCTGAGATGCAAGACTTGTCTAAGCAGCTTCAGGAGCTCTCCGACAAAGGTTTTATCCGTCCTAGCTTTTCACCTTGGGGTGCTCCCGTTCTTTTTGTCAAGAAGAAGGATGGATCCTTTAGGATGTGTATCGATTATCGTGAGCTTAACAAGCTTACCATCAAGAATCGATATCCCCTACCACGCATTGATGATCTCTTTTGATCAGCTACAGGGTGCTTCTTATTTTTCGAAGATAGATCTGCGATCTGGATATCATCAACTTCGGGTGCATGAAGAAGATATTCCCAAGACAGCATTCCGCACTCGTTATGGGCACTATGAATTCACAGTCATGCCATTCGGTTTGACTAATGCTCCTGCTGTTTTCATGGACTTAATGAATAGGGTCTGCAAGCCTTATTTGGATCTTTTCGTCATTGTTTTTATTGACGACATCTTGATTTACTCTAAGACGCGAGCTGATCACGAGCAACATCTTCGTCTTACTTTGGAACTCCTAAAGAAAGAGCAACTTTTCGCCAAATTCTCCAAGTGTGAATTCTGGCTTAAAGAAGTTCAATTTTTGGGGCATATTATCAACGAACAAGGTATTCATGTAGATCCCTCCAAGATCAGTGCGATTAAGGATTGGGATACGCCTACTACTCCTACTGAGGTTCGTTCTTTTCTTGGTCTAGCGGGTTATTATCGCCGCTTCATTGAAAACTTCTCGAAGATTGCAGTTCCTCTAACTGCTCTAACATAGAAGAACAAACCCTTTGATTGGGGATTGAAACAAGAGGAAGCTTTTCAAAGCTTGAAGCAAAAACTTTGCGACGCGCCTGTTCTGACTTTGCCTGAGGGCAATGATGATTTCGTCGTTTTTTGTGATGCATCTAAATTGGGTCTTGGCTGTGTCCTAATGCAAAGGAACAAAGTCATAGCATATGCATCGAGGCAGTTGAAGATACATGAGAAAAACTACACCACTCATGATCTTGAGTTAGGTGCGGTTGTCTTCGCTCTTAAGATCTGGAGACACTATTTGTACGGAACAAAATGTGTGGTTTTCACGGACCACAAAAGTCTTCAGCATATCTTCAACCAGAAAGAACTCAACATGAGGCAACGACGTTTGGTTGAGCTACTAAACGACTATGACTGCGAAATTCGCTACCATCCTGGTAAGGCGAATGTCGTAGCTGATGCATTAAGTCGTAAGGAACGTACTAAGCTTCATTGTGTATGTGTTCAAACTGATATTCAAGCTCGATCCGATATCCAAGCACGCATTTCTCAGGCTCAACAATCTTGTGTTTCACAAGGTTTAATGGATAAGGAATTTCCCTATCACATAACACCTGATTTGGAACTAAAGGACAATGGATCGTATTACTTCATGGACCGTTTGTGGGTCCCAAGCCAGGATAACCTTCGCACCTTGCTTATGGATGAAGCCCATAAGTCTAATTATTCTATTCATCCGGGCTCAGATAAGATGTATAAGGATCTTCGTATTCACTATTGGTGGCCTGGTATGAAGAAAGACATTGCCTTATACATATCCAAATGCCTTACTTGTCTTAAGGTTAAGGCTGAACTTCAACGTCCTTCTGGTTTATTGGTGCAACCAGAGATCCCAGTTTGGAAATGGGAAAACATTACTATGGATCTCATTACTAAACTTCCGCGCACTAAGAAGGGTTATGATGCCATCTGGGTAGTTGTTGATCGTCTTACTAAGTCAGCGCATTTCTTGCCAATCCGTGATGACTTTCCTGCTGGCAGACTTGCAAAAATCTATGTGGATGAAATTGTAGCTCGACATGGTGTTCCTTTGAACATCATTTCTGACAGAGATGCTCGTTTCACTTCTCATTTTTGAAGAACCATGCAATCTGCTATGGGGACCCAACTTAATCTGAGCACAGCTTATCACCCACAAATGGATGGTCAATCTGAAAGAACAATCCAGACTCTGGAGGATATGCTTAGAGCTTGTGTGATCAATTTTGGTGGTAGTTGGGATTCACATCTTCCGTTAATTGAATTTTCCTACAACAACAGTTATCACACCAGCATCAAAATGGCTCCTTCCGAGGCTCTCTATGGTCGAAAATGTCATTCACCAGTCTGCTGGAATGAGATCGGTGAGGCTCAACTTACTGGACCTGCCCTCATTTTAGAGACAACTGACAAGATAAAGAAAGTTCGTGATAACCTTCAGACAGCTAGAAGCCGGCAAAAGAGTTACGCGGACCCAAAACGCAAGCCCTTGGAATTTCAAGTCGGTGATCGAGTATTACTTAAGGTCTCACCTTGGAAAGGTGTGATCAGATTGGGAAAGAAAGGAAAACTTGCACCTAGATACGTTGGATCATTCAAGATCGTCGAAAGAATCGGTAAGGTAGCCTACAGACTTGAGTTACCTCCTGAACTTGGAAATATTCATCCAACCTTTCATGTGTCCAATCTCAAGAGGTGTTTAGCTGATGAGAACCTCCACATACCGCTTGACGAAATTCGTGTTGACAAAACACTGAAATTTGTTGAGAAGCCAGTGGAAATCATGGAACGTGAAGTCAAGTGGCTTAAACGCAAGCGCATTCCTTTGGTCAAAGTTCGCTGGGAAGCTAAACGTGGACCCGAGTTTACTTGGGAACGCGAAGATCAAATTAAGGCGAAATATCCGCATCTTTTCCCACGAGTTTCCTCTAAATAAATTTCGGGACGAAATTTCCACAAGTAGGGGAGACTGTAACATCTGTGCTTGTTATCATTGTGAACTGTTCTATTATCAATAAAACAATGTTATTTGATCCCAATGTTTGTTTGGTTATGTTTTACATTTTTCATGTTTTGACTTTTGTCCAATCTCAAACTCTATATCGCTTTCTGGAAAGTTATACGCAAACTGGTGCGTAAACATAATCAGTTTAAAGAGACAAATACTCCGAAACATCAACATATACTTAACATACCTTAAATTAACTTTACATAACTTAGAAATAAGTTTTGAAGGCTTTAGTATGGCAAAAACAAGTTAATTCGCTTACAGGGACTAAACTTGACAAACTGCGAAACTATGCCAATTTGAACTATCACAGACATTCCGGAACATGACCACAAGTTAAACATACCATAAATATCCTTTACATAGCTTATAAATAGGCTTTAAGGGGTTTGGTATGCTAAAATAAACTTTTAGGTCATTCAGGGACTAAAAGCGTCAAAAAGTGCACAAGTTTGCGCTTTCACGCATAACTTACGTTCTGAATACTTTCGGACATCCAAAAAATTTATGTAAGCACTAAAATATTTTATTTTAGTGTTTGGCTTGAGAAAAATCCATTCGTCGCGTCATTTGGATCGTTTTTCGCGCTTATGCGCATTCCGTCGTAATTAAGCGAACATCGCGATCGTACGTCCAAACGAACCAACATCTGACATATTTTTGAGCATGTTTCATGTCCACAATGTTTAGGCATTATTTTAGGGCCTTAAAGTTGGCTTTACGGGCCTTAGAAGTGTTGGAAATGGCCTTAAACACGTGCAGGGACTGAAACTGTCATTTATGAAAGTTGTTTTCTGATCAGACAGTCAGGCGGCCCGCGTAAAACTAGGGCTATCCTTTACGCGGCCCACGTCAGCCCTTCAGATCAGCAAAGGTCAAGTTAACAGCTGTTAACAGCCTTTAACCCCTCCAAAGGCCAATGCCAAGTGTCAAAACCCTATGGTGAGTGCCAAATTAGTTACCACAACATTCCGACAAGTGTACGGGCGAGATCATTCCCTCTTATCCAAGAAACGATCCTAACGGTGAACCGAAATCTACAAATACCCATCACATTTTCACTCATTTCTCACTAGATTCTGATCAATTGTGCTCTAAGTTGAAACCTTTGTTTCATACCTGAGCTATTTTGATCTAGATTAGCATTCGGGGACCCTTCGTAAGTGTTCCTTCGTTCTTTTATTGCTTTTCGAGTCTGAAAGTCAAACTTTGTTTGACTTTCTGCATTGACCAGTTTATGGTCAATGCGAAGTTCGTTTGAACTTCGCAACGTGATTGTAATCACGATGGTTATAGTCCCTTGTGACTATGCCTACTGATTACCACGTTGTCTAGGGTCGTAATGGTAAGCGATCTAATAAATCGCTTATACCTTCGAACCCGACCCATTTGGTCGATCATTAGGATCCAACCAAACACATTAGGTGACCATAGTATATAGGGCATAACCTTCTGAGGTTATACCTTATGGTCGCTTCGTTTAGGTAGTTGTATGATAGGTAGTTAATATGCCTTAGGTAAATTACCAAAATGCCCTTTTTACGCTAAAATTCATTTTAAGCTAATGTAACATAACTTTTGGTATCTAAACTGATTTGGTAACAATATTAGACATGTTAAGGCATATTTTACTTATCATAGGACTAGTTAGGCATTCCGAACGCGTTTCACGCGAACGACGCATTAAAATAGCATAAGCTACCTAAACGGGTCGGAATGGGTCGTAAGCACTTATGATAGGTTTCATTTAGTATGTAGGCTTTGTTAAACCATATCACATGAGTTCCTATACTCATTTGGTTTACGAACCCTCATTCTATCCGATCCTCCGATATAGGTCCGGTTTATTAACATAGTTACCTATATTAGGTGCCGTTTGATTCCGTGATCTCTAGCATTGCTTGGTGGTTATCTTAGGACTTCTGAGCAATCTCAAGTGAGTACATAGACCCCTCTTTTACTGTTTTCAAACTGTTTTGGGGTGAAACACATGTGCCTACTTGTTACTTTCGTGCTTTTCATGCTTTCATATCATATGCTTGTTGTGTTCATTAGTACATTATAGTACATGATTTCATTACATTTTATGCTATGTATGTCCATTGTGTGCATACTTAGTACATCGTTTTACATTACATTTCATGCTATGTATGTCCATTGTGTGCATACTTAGTACATTGTTTTACTTTACATTTCTGCTATGTATGTTGACTGATAGCATGCTAGCACATTGATTTACATGACTTTTCTGCTTTGTATGTTAACTTAGCATACTTAGTACATTGTTTTCATATGACATGTATACAACTGCTATAACATTTGGTTTGCACAAATGAGACTTTTATACATTCATTAACATTTTCTACGCCGCTCGGGAGTAAGTAGTGGTACCATAGGACTTGACAAATCCCATTCCTGATATCCCAGGTTTGTTTGGATATAAGGAATGACTGAATCCGAAAACATTCTTTTGATAACCTTGACTGAAAGGGTTATCCGACTGTCTCAAGGCTTGAATGTATGCGTTAACTTACCGCATAAATGTTTGTATCAGTGTAACATGCATTACTTTGCAAAACATAACTTTTTGATATATTCAAAATACTTTGTTTTGTACATTCCTACATTTGGTTTATATGACAATACTTTACTTACAATACATAACATTTGATACACATTACTTGACTACTTTTGGACTTATAAACATTTGACATGACTTATACAAGGACTTTTGACTATTGGTTTAAACATGGACTTTATACATTGGTGGTTTGTTTAAGTGACTTAAGTAACGAGATGTGAGTAATATGATACAAGCATGGTGGATACACCGCTGGTACTTCCTATATATAAGTGTTTGTATTATATTATATATCATAGCGTTATTTAATTCATTCAATTTGGACTTATACATTTTACACAAGTAACACGACTTTCACAAGACATTGCTTTACAAACAACTTATTTTATACAACACATTTTACTTGGTTATACATTTAACCATACATTATCCTTTTATTTATACATATCATTCGATCTTATCGCTTTTCAAACAATTTACAAAACAAAACAATTTACAAGGTTCATGACTGACTTTTACTAAACAACTTTTTCTTAAACTTAAGTCATGAATCTTATTTTCACAAAACCTATGTATCTCACAGGCATTTTTATGCTGACGTACCTATTTTTACATGTGTTTTCAGGAGCTTTTGCGTAGGATGATGATCGTGACACTAGGGCGGACCTGTGCCTTAGAGACATAAAATGAAGATAGACTTAGTTTAATTATGTTCCGAACTCTTTATTTCCTGTTTAAGACAATGTAACTCTTATGTTGATAAATAAAATACAACTTTGTATGCCATGGTTATGAAACAATTAATTCTGTCGCAATCACTCCCCGGCGTTTCCGCCGCGGTTCGTTGTTATACGCGGTCGGGGTGTGACAAAAACTCAGGGTACATGCATCCACCCTTCCAGATTGCACGTGTTTACATTATTAAAACCCAAACTTTGACAAAATTTTGACAACATCAAAAGCTTAAAAGGGCCGATGATTTGTTTTTAGGATTTTAAGAATGAATTTGTGACTTTTGTATTGTTTTGTAATCTCCTAAGGATAGGTGATGGTGTTGTATTAAGAATCTACACGTGAGTTTCCTCACGTTTGGGTCCTAGGAAGGTTATGGTATAGGTCAGAAGCATTACTAATAACCTAATTCCCTAAAACCATGGCTCTGATACTAATCTCTGTAACACCCCGACCGGGTAAAACAACAAACCGCGGCGGAAACGTCGGGGGGTCACCTTACAGGAATTGTTTCACAACACATGGTATATAAGGTTTTGTTTTATTGCATTAATGAATTACATTGTTCTTGGGAAAGTATAAACAAAACACAACAATTGTCTTTAACTTTCAAATTAAACTAAGGCATGAGTCCATCCTACGTGTAGCGTGTATTCATAATCGTCACACATTAGCACCTGAAACATATGTGAAAAAGAGGGTCAATAATGAATGTTGGTGAGTACATAGGTTTTGTGTGTCAAATTCATGGCTTTGCATTTGTATTGCAATACGCCGTTGACTACGAGAGTCGATGAGTGAGAACCTTGAAATCAACTTGTTATAAATGTGTTTTGTATTGCAATAAGTTTAACCAACTATACAAGTTGGTATGAGTAAGAAAACGTTGTAGCCATGAATCTTGACAAAAGTGTTTCTTTTAAAAAACCGAGTAATAAATCGATTTAAAAGAAAACATTGTATGGTTTATATTTTTAATTGGAAAATTGTTTATGACTTATTCAAAACCATTTATGGTTGAAGTGATTTGAATAACGCTACAAAGAGTAATACAATAAAAGTATTTATATATAGGAAGTACCAGCGGCGTATCCACCATGATTTTATATATTACAATTGTCTCGTTATCTAAATCACTTACTTTGTATAAACCAATCGTTCATGTCATAAATCAATCGTCCGTGTCATAAACCAATTGTCCGTGTTATAAACCAATCGTCTGTGTTTTAATTGTGTAAACTGTGGTCGTTTTGATGAATACATTCAAGCCTGTGTTGACTCGTCTCGACTAACAGACCACCAAAGGGTCTGTCCAAATATTCGACTGACAAACCACCAAAGGGTTTGTTAAAATACAGTTTCTATCATTCTATAAACTTCCCCACAAACACCAGGAAATCTGGTAACGGGATTGTCAGTCCTATGGTACCATAACATACTACTGGTCGGCTTGACCAAAGTTAATGAATGTCATTCGTGTTATGGCTAACGCACCAACAAGTTCCCCACATTATTGAAAACACTGTGTTATATATAAACCATATACTTTGTTTTGAAAATGTAAAAGAGGGGAGCTATGTGTCACACCCCGACCACGTAGAACATACAAAACGTGGCGGAAACGTCGGGGAGTGTTGTAACAGAATTATTGTTTCACAACCATGGCATACAAAGTTATGTTTTATTTATTTAACAAGAGTGTTACATTGTCTTAAACAGGAAACAAAGAGTTCATAACATAATTAAACTAGTCTATCTTCATTTTTAGTCTCTAAGGCACAGGTCAGCCATAGTGTCATGATCATCATCCTACGCAATAGCTCCTGAAAACGCATGTGAAAATAGGTACGTCAGCATAAAAATGCCTGTGAGATACATAGGATTTATGAAAATAGGATTCATGACTTATAAGTTTAGAAAAAGTTGTTTAACAAAAGTCAGTCATGAACTTTGTAAGTTGTTTTGTTTTGTAAATCATTCAAAAATCAATGATATGTATACTAAGAGAATAATGTAAGGTTAAATGAATAACCAAGAAAAATGAGTTTGTATAAGATAACTTGTGTTGTAAATCAATGTCTTGTGAAAATAAGTTGTTTATGTAAAACGTAATATGTCAAATATTGAAATGATTTAAGTAACGGTACGACATGTAATATCATACAAACACTTATATATAGGAAGTACCAGCGGCGTATCCACCATGCTTGTATCATATTACGCACGTCTTGTTACTCAAACCACTTACTCAACCCAACCACCAATGTAAATTGTTTATGTATAAATGATTTGTCATGTGTTAATGTGTAAACCATATCGAAATGTCTATGTCCAATGTAAACCACTAAATGTGTATATCAATGTCAAAATGTTTATGTTTAATGTAGATCATGTAATGTGTACCCAAAAATATCATGTATGGTAGTGAAATATATCAACTAAACCATATGTGAAATGCACAAAAACAAGGTATTGAAGTAAAACAAGGTTTAAATCAAAGTGATGTTTTGTGGAACAGATGCATGTTATACTGATACAAACATTTATGCGGTATTGTGAAAATGCATACATCCAAGCCTTGAGACTGTGGCGATAAACCCTTAAACAAATTAAAGGTTTATCTAAGTTATGTGTATCGAATTCGGTCATTCCTTTCATCCAAACCAACCTAGGATGTCCGGAACGGGAGTTGTCAATTCCTATGGTACCACTACCTACTAACGAACGGCGTAGCTAATGTTAATGAATGTATAGTTCCATTGTAAACAAACCAAATGTCATACCAAAATGTAAGCATGTGATGAAAACAACTGTACTAAGTATGCACACAATGGGCATACATAGCATGAAATGTGATGTGAAACAATGTACTAAGTATGCACACAATGGGCATATATAGCATGAAATGTAATGTGAAACAATGTACTAAGTATGCACACAATGGGCATATATAGCATGAAATGTAATGTAAAATAATGTACTAAGTATGCACACAATGGGCATAGATAGCATAAACACAATGAAATCATGTACTATAAGTGTACTAATGAACATAACATGCATATGATATGAAAGCATGAAAGTAACAACTAGGCACATGTGTTTCACCCCAAAACAGTTTGGAAAACAGTAAAAGAGGGGTCTATGTACTCACTTGAGATTGCTCAGAAGTCCTAAGATAACCACCAAGCAATGCTAGAGAATCACGGAATCAAACGGCACCTAGTATAGGTAACTATGTTAATAAACCGGACCTAAATCGGAGGATTAGATAGAATGAGGGTTCGTAAACCAAACGAGTATGGAGACTCGTGTAATATGGTTTAACAATGCCTTCATACTAAATGAAACCTAACCTAAGTGCTTACGACCCATTTAGGTAGCTTATGCTACTTTAACGCGTCGTTCGCGTGAAACGCGTTCGGACCGCCTAACTAGTCCTATGACAAGTAGAATATGCCTTAACATGTCTAATATTATCGCCAAATCAGTTTAGATGTCAAAAGTTTAGGTTACATATGCTTAATTACCAATTATACATGAAAAGGGTATTCTGGTAATTTATCTAAGGCATATAAACTACCTATTATACAACTACTTAAACGAAGCGACCATAAGGTATAACCTCGGAAGGTTATTCCCTATATACTATGGTCACCTAAGGTGTTTGGTCGGATCCTAATGATCGCCCAAATGGGTCGGGTTCAAAGGTATAAGCGATTTATTAGATCGCTTACCCTTACGACCCTAGACAACGTGGAAATCAGTAGGCATAGTCACAAAGGACTATAACCATCGTGATTACAATCATGTTGCGAAGTTCAAACGAACTTCGCATTGACCATAAACTGGTCAATGTAGAAAGTCAAACAAAGTTTGACTTTCGGACTCGAAAGCAATAAAAGAACGAAGGAACACTTACAAAGGGTCCCCGAATGCTAATCTAGATCAAAATAGCTCAGGTATGAAACAAAGGTTTCAACTTAGAGCACATTAGATCAGATTCTTGTGAGGAATGAATGAACATAAGGTGGGTATTTATAGTTTTCGGTTCACCGTTAGGATAGTTTCTTGGAAAAGGGGGCACGATCTAAGCCGTACACTTGTTGGAAAGTTGTGGTAACTCATTTTGCCATCCACCATAAGAGCTTGACACTTGGCCTTGGCCTTTCAGGGATTAAAGGCTGTTAACAGCTGTTTAAAAACAAGTTGCTGCTTCTGGCCCCTACTTGCGCACCATAACGTGTTTGGTGTTGAGGTGCGCAAGCAACTTGCAGACCAGAAGTTTGAAAAATGGCAAAACAGGCCCCTGAAGCTCCAAACTTGCTATTTAATGCATTTTTGACATGTTTAAGCCCCGTTAACCCCATTTCAAAGCTCTAAAATGAATTTAAAGTATAGGGAACTTAAAATGTGCTCAAAAATATCTCGGATTTCGGTTCGTTTGGCCGTACGATCGCGATGTTCGGTTAATTACGACGGAACGCGCATAAGCGCGAAAAACGATCCAAATGGCGTGACGAATGGATTTTTATTATGACAAACACTAAAATAAAATATTTTAGTGATTACATAAATTTTTGGATGTCCGGAAATATTCAGAACGTAAGTTATGCGCGAAAGTGCAAACTTGTGCACTTTTTGACGCTTTTAGTCCCTGAATGACCCAAAAGTTAATTTTAGCACACCGAACGCCTTAAAGCCTATTTCTAAGCTATGTGAAGGATATTTATGGTATGTTTAACTTATGGTCATGTTCTGGAATGTCTGTTACAGTTCAAATTGGCATACTTTTGCAGTTTGTCAAGTTTAGTCCCTGTAAGCGAATTAACTTGTTTTTGCCATACCAAAGCCTTCAAAACTTATTTCTAAGTTATGTAAAGGTTATTTAAGGTATGTTAAGCATTTGTTGATGTTCTGGAGTATTTGTCGCATTAAAATAAGTACGTTTTCGCACCAGTTTGCGTATAACTCTCCAGAAAGTGATATAGAGTTTGAAATTGAACAAAAGTCAAAACATGAAAAATGTAAAACACAACCAAACGAACATTGGGATCAAATAACTTTGTTTTATTGATAAAAGAACTGTTCACAATGATTACAAGCACAGATGTTACAGTCTCCCCTACTTGTGGAAATTTCGTCCCGAAATTTATTTAGAGGAAACTCGTGGGAAAAGATGCGGATACATCGCCTTCATTTGATCTTAGCGTTTCCAAGTAAACTTGGGTCCACGTTTAGCTTCCCAGCTAACTTTAACCAAAGGAATGCGCTTGCATTTGAGCCACTTTACTTCACGTTCCATGATTTCCACAGGCTTCTCAACAAATTTCAGTGTTTTATCAACACGAATTTCATCAAGTGGTATGTGGAGGTTCTCATCAGCTAATCACCTCTTGAGATTGGACACGTGAAAAGTTGGATGAACATTTCCAAGTTCAGGAGGTAACTTAAGTCTGTAGGCTACCTTACCGATTCTTTCGACGATCTTGAATGGTCCAACGTATCTAGGTGCAAGTTTTCCTTTCTTTCCAAATCTGATCACACCTTTCCAAGGTGAGACCTTAAGTAATACTCGATCACCGACTTGAAATTCCAAGGGCTTGCGTTTTGGGTCCGCGTAACTCTTTTGACGGCTTCTAGCTGTCTGAAGGTTATCACGAACTTTCTTAACCTTATCAGTTGTCTCTAAAATGAGGGCAGGTCCAGTAAGTTGAGCCTCGCTGATCTTATTCTAGCAGACTGGTGAACGACATTTTCGACCATAGAGAGCCTCGAAAGGAGCCATGTTGATGCTGGTGTGATAACTGTTGTTGTAGGAAAATTCAATCAACGGAAGATGTGAATCCCAACTACCACCAAAATCGATCACACAAGCTCTAAGCATATCCTCTA